>JAOYSI010051884.1:0-25638 GCA_025775065.1 Hiodon alosoides
GATAGATAACCTGAGTCTGTATCATAGCAGCAAGGACTTTATGCAGTTCTTCAGTGAGAAGATTGAAGAAATTAGAATTGAGCAATTTCATCTGCAGAAGTTTGCTCTGAACCTCCCGTAATCAGTAATTCCAGAACTTGTTTTGACAGGTTTTCTCCTGTTGAGCGTATTGAAATTGAACAACTTATCTCTTCATCGAAACTGTCCACTTGTTTCCTTGATCCAATACCAACGAAGTTGGAAAAAAATATTCTATCAGTAATGTCTAAACCAATGTTAAACATTGTTAACGCGTCTTTAGTATCAGTTTAGTATGTCCCTGAGTCTCTCAAGGTACCGGTAATTAAACCAACTTTAAAGAAACCAAATTTAGATCTACATGTTCTTAAGCACTTTAGACCTGTGTCTAATTTGCCATTTTTGTCTAAAATATTGGAGAAAGTAGTAACCCAGCAGTTATTGGAATTTCTAAACTCTAATAATATGTAAGAAACATTTCAGTCAGGTTTTCGAACAGGACATAATACTGAGACAGCACTTGTTAGGGTTGTAAATGATATACTAATGGAATCTGATAATAACTTGGTGTCTGTTCTAGTACTGCTTGATTTAAGTGCTGCATTTGATACTATTGATCACCATACCCTGTTAAAAAGACTTGATACACACGTAGGCATAAGCGGGACTGCTCTATCTTGGTTGAGATCATATTTGACAAATAGATTTCAGTTTGTTAAAATCCGGGAAGACTCATCTGGTTTGTTTCCGGTTAGATATGGAGTACCACAAGGTTCAGTGTTAGGCCCTCTTCTATTCTCGTTGTATGTGCTACCCCTTGGTGATATTATCCGTAAGCACAAAATCAACTTTCATTGTTATGCGGATGACACACAGTTATATCTGTCAGGGAGCCCAGGTGAGGATTTTCCGTTGGCTAGATTAGAGCTTTGCTTGAAAGATGTAAGAGATTGGTCATGTGCTATCTCTCTCTTTCGAGCAGTCACGTGAGGCACCCTGCAGGACTGCATCACTTTCACCACCGCTACCAGTGGACCATTAGGCTGGACTCCAGCCATCAGGGCCCCTACCCCTCTCCTCCAGATATTACTTTTTTTTTTGGAATTCCTCTACCGGAGGATATGTTAGTATTTTCTTTACTTCTACGACTCAATACAATAAAACACATTTATAATCGTCCTCATGTTCACTGCATTGAATTACAGGTCACTCTTTATGTTAGCTAGCGAGCTACAGTAACATCAATCAATGTTTGCAGCTGTTTGAATTCTAGTCCATGAGAGAAGCTAGCAATACAATGTTGTGTTCCTTAGCCGGAAAGGTGACAGAGTGTTCATGTCTACCTTCTGAAAGGCACTCAATGGACGTAGCTAACGTGAGGTTAATCCAGTCAATCGCATCATAGCGATTTCGTTTTATGTTGGCAGGGTACACACACACAATTGCTGAATTTGCAGAGCTGGCAAGCAAACCAAAGCAAACATTAGCTAGCACCTATTCCATTTATGTGACGTCGTCAAAGATGGAATCTTTGCTATCGTTAGTTTATTCCAAGAAGAGCATGCAGTTCTAGTTCTAGTGAGTCCCTGTGGTAAGGTTAGCGATAAACTGAACATCACTGGCATGCTTTTGGGGGGTCAGGTCTGGGACATACTGTATATTTCTGTATGTAAAGCGTCTTTGTGACATGGCAACATGCGAAAAGCGCTGTATAAAAATAAAATTGATTGAATTGAACATAACTCTTCTACCATTGTCTTAAATATCTTTAATGGTCTCATTGCAAAAGCTAAATTGTCTCAAGGGGACTTAGAAGCACCTGTGTTCCAATCTTGGAGTTAACTAACGATACCAAAGATTATAACAAACACCACAGAAACAGAATTGGTGGGAAGTGTTGTGATTCCCAATTCGACAAACAGTGATTGTTTTTAATCTTTTCCGTAAAAACTGTAGTTAGGAGACGGAGACTTGGTTCTTCAGGAAATTAAGACTTTTATTACAAAATCATGCATTCCCCCTTTCCCCTCCGTAGATTTTCTTTGGAAAAACACATATTAAAACATAACACACATAGTACTAGCCAAATTGGGGTACGGTGAGCAGAGCAAATAAGCATGCACATTATTACATCAACACACTTTTCAGAATGACTACAACTGCTTCCTTATCCCTTATCCTGGGTTGTGAGACCAAAAACTCCCCCATTCTTTTTAGAGGGAGAAAAAATATCTTCACTCTCTGTACAGTCTACCATTTATACACAGTTCTTTTAGGTTCCATCGTGGTTGGTGTGTTGAGCATACACGGGATAGGACCTCCAACCCTCAGTTACCGGAACATTTTTGCACTCCTCTTTTAGTTCTGCTGCTTCTTCATCCGTTATCAGGGGTATTGTTTCAACCGGGGGCAGCTGCAAGAGCATCATCAGACGGCTCACTTGCCTGGTGAAAAATGATCTTAGGACAGGTAGTAAGCAACACACCGTCAGACAGACTAGGCTGAGTGCAACGAAGATCACCGCGGCGAGCTTAGCCAACCCTGCTCCCCATTGCTCCCGAAAGGCCACTCAGAATCAGCAGGGCAAGGGGCCAATTCAGGCAAAGTGCCAGCCCCACTCTTGTCCAACTCACCACTGTCACGCTGTATTTCCCTCTCATTTGGGGTGGGGGGGGTCCAGGAACCCTCTTCCCCTTCTTCAGCAACCTCCCGTTCCTCATTATTCCCTACGTCTGTTACAGCTCTAGTGCAGTGATTAAGATAGTACCACAGTCCACTGTCTTCAACCTGCAAAGGTGTTGCTGATATTTTGGTAATTTGATAGGGTCCTTCTCTGCGGGGCTCGTCCCACCATCTCCAGAACTTCCTGACATACACCAGGTCACCAGGTTGCAGATGGTGGCTTTCCTCAGGATTCTCCTGCTCCTTCTTTTCCTGTTCAAATATACTTCTATGTATGTATAGCAGTTAGTTGCCTGTAGGGACCCTTACACCTTGGATTCCGTTTTATTTCCTACTGGGTTGGCTTGCTCTCCCCACGTCAATGTCATGTTGTGACCACAACTGCTCTGGCAAGCGCCTTCAAAAACTTTTTTTCTCACTTTTTCCTTCCTCTACCTCCCCTATTTTAGGGATCCTTACCACTTTCAGGACCCCCTTCATCAGTGTGTCTGCAAATATTTTCATCAGTGTTCCGTCCACCGAAAGCCACACTCTTGGGTTACCTGTTTTGACACATTTTGGGGTTTTTTTCACTCGCTTTACCATCGGGCCCAAATCTTTGGGTCTGTATTGCTGATTCACTTTTAGTGAAGTATGTGGCTCCGCCCCTTCCAGCTGAAACCACTCATCAATCCAACCCTTTCTCTCCACTCCACATGCCGCTCGTCATGTGCTTCGCCATTAGTATGGTTAGCAGAGGGGTGGGGGCGCTTAGTAGGCCTTCGCTATTTCTCCATATATCATCCTCTCCTTCTTACACCCCCCTTTCCTCCCATAGAGCTTTTCTCAGTTTCTGTAGCTACGTTTTGCATGTCTTTGGGGTTTCTCTTAACTCTCTGACTTTACGCCTTCCCTTTCACTGTGTCACATACCTTCTTCGTCACTTTCACACTTTATCTCCACCTTCGGGTGCTGCCATTCAATTCGTTTTGTCTGTCTAGTAACATTCTCTAGTTCCCAAGGTTCATTTTCGCTTTCTGCCTCATCGTCATCTTCCCTCTGCTTTCTCATTTACTTGCTCATCCCTTCATTTTAACCACTCCAGTTTATTTATTTTGTCTAACTCCTTCATTTCTTTTTCCACTTCCTCTGCCTGTCCTCTTAACTTTTCCCCTTCTCTCATCCTTTCTCTCAATCTTTCTTCCTCCTCCCCCCTTTTTCCCTTCTTCGTCTACCAGTGTAACTGCTCCTCCTATCTCCACTATCCCCTTCAAGACTGGATACATGCTTCCTCCCCCTCCCAAGTATGGGGGTGGGCCACATGGAGTTTGGTTTAGATCCTTGAGCGGGGGTTTCTGGGGTGGAGCCAACATTTCCTGTCTTTTTAAAATTCTTATCCCTCCACCTCCTGCCTTGTTGTCTAACAATGCCAATTCTTTCTCTCTTTTTGCAGTTCTACTCTTGGACTTTTCTTTTTCCGTGTGGTTTTTTACCATTCCCTGCATCTCCTCACATATGCTTAAGTCAAATGTTCAAATGTGCCACGTGGTCTATTATTGGTATCACTATATACTGTTGACCAGGCGTTTCTAACAATTCTACGATTGCTTCCACTATCCTGTCACACCTCCAATTAACAAGTCTATTATTCCTTCCCAATTTACATAAGGCCACTCACCTACTGTTTCAGTTCAATTTAAGAGACTTGTTAGGTTTTTCAAAATCGCGTCTCTTTCCCCTTCTCTTATTTTCCTGTCTATGACTTTAGTTTTATTTACTGTCACCAAATGAGTTAAAATCCCTTGTGTTTCTACATCCCCCATCTATAATTAATCATATAATAATACATCCTATCCGCAATATCACAAACGAGATATCCGAAAAATTATGATTATTATAATTCTAATTATTATTAATATTTAAATATCTGTACACCCCTTCGTGTACCTCTTCTAATTATTACTTTTATTTAACACTCGTCTTCCATCTTTCTTAACCCTTTGGTGAAGGCATGTATTTACATCACAAAATGCATACAGTTAGCATCCGACAAAAGCATACATTTTTTCTTCTTATACCCGTAAGTTTTAATTCACACTAGCGCTTTCCTTTTTTCCCTCGTTTTCTCACATACCTCCAGTCATTCAGTTAACTTTAACACATGGGCCCCATACAAGACATTCTCTATTCATACACACATTCACACAAGTCACACAAGTCTCAGCGACTTTTTAAGACAAATACCTGCCCGCGCAGACCTCTCCTTGATCCACAAGGAGAGCAGTATCCACAGGATTTCTACTGTACGCCTGTATCATACACTGCACATATGTATCAGATACGGCACACTGTTAAACTGGACGTCTTATTTCTTACACACCGAACTCCGTCCCTCAGTTTCCACAGAGTCAAGACACACAGACACCGGGTTGGACGTCTCATTTCTTTTACGCCGAACTCCGTCCCTCAACCCTCACAACCCGGATGTCCAATTTCACACAATCCCGTCCCTCAGGTTCTACAATAAATAATCAGGCTCATGGTCTCCTTCAACCAGCCTACAATGCAGTACACATGAAGGTCCTTCCTGCAGATCCTACTGATCCTACAGATCCTACACTAGGGTACAATGTCTTATCCCCCTAGGTCCTAGGTTCTAGAGCTGCCCTCTTTAACCCGCTAAAACTATACTGTATTAAACCTTGTCCTATTCCCGTACGGTTAGTATCGCTTGTGCAAATTTCCTGATTTTCCACGTCTCAGTCTCCCTTCTACATATTCGTTTAAGCACAAATTCTTTGGTTTGGAGAGGTTCAGACTGCACAGAATACAAAACAGGCTAGGTGCTTTCTGGGTCCTGTTGACTATATCTATTTCTCACAACAAGGATTTACATGCGATAATCTTAACTCGCTAACCTTGTTCAGCCTAGACCCGTCCGCCCCCATCTCTTTCCAACTTTTTGGAATCTTTTTGGAATCTCTTTCCAACCCTGCTCGCAGCGCCATTTTGTCATGGTTGCCAATTCGACAAACAGTGATTGTTTTTACACGTAAACACAACAAAAGCCGTGGTGTCCGCGGAACAACCCAACGAACACCCTCGACACACAGCTTTTGTACAATTCAAACATACCCGCCCTTCCTCTAATGGGAGATAGCCACAGCATCATCACAATGTTTTACTGCGCCCTATTGGTCAAAGCTTTTACCCTATTGGGTCACAGCTTTTACCCTATTGGGTCACAGCCTTTACCCTCCTGTCACTATTGGCTCTCATGGAAACCATTGTGGTTACCTCCTTGGCCCTAGGTAGTTCCGCCTTCACGTAATTCCTGTTTGTTGAAATGGGTGACCAACCGTGGTTTTATTGCAGTTCCAGCAACAGAGTACCTTCCAAACCATAACAACATTCCATCAGATAAGCTATCATCCCACCATATAATTTGCACATCAAACCATGTTTATTGCAGTAACCACATTCCGTCAGATAAGCAATTAACCCAGTGACCCAGTAGAAGCCAGCAAATATTAAACGAAAACATAAACTATATTAAAATTACAAAGGGTTGCAGCTTACGTTGTGTAAATAGAGTTGACAACCCTTGTCACTGCAATCTGTTTCACATACTTGGTAGATCGAAGCCCGATATAGAATGATAGAAGATAATAGATGATGGAAGCCCATCTCCTACTGTAAATAACCTGCATACTGTGTGTGTGTGTGTGTGTGTGTGTGTGTGTGTGTGTGGCCAGCCAGCCAGGTAGAAAAATTAAGAAAAGATGGACATCAGAGCATTTTTCAGTACACCAAAACACACAGTAAGGATCCTAGTACCCTAATATCTCAAAGAATAGTTGATAAAATGTTCATAAGACAGAAGTGAAATGCTAATGGAAGTGTTTCGTAATGATGTCATTAGGCAGAGCAGGCAACAGATGGCACACAGACAGCAGAGCTGGGGACAGATAGGTAGGGACAGACTGGTAGAGACAGGGAGTCTCAGGTAAGTTTTTTGAGTCTTTGATTGGCAACATTATGAAAGGTTCTTTCATTTTTAGACTTGTCAAATAGGGACATATATGGACAATGCCATGAATACCCCCACTCTCAACTTAAACTGGTGAATTAACCCAGATTTGTTTAAGGCAATGGCATTGCTGTTGTGATAAATTGTGTAGTTTTGGGTACCGGTAGTTAGTAGTATGGCACACACCTTATTTATTTTCTTAGAGACAGAATGTGAGTCAGTGAGGGTGGTGAAAGGGAGAGAGACTTCAGATGACAGTGTCACAGCCATGGCAAGAGCAGGTGTCAACCTTGTTGCCAGCAGCACCAGTATAGGGGAGAGTGGCACAGCATTGTCCAGTTACCTCAGTGATGGCACAAAACCATATCAGCCACAGCCCCAATTTATAGAACCGCAAACTCTTGCCAACAGAGTGTAATAATACGAAGTGCGTCTCAACGTTGCCATGGACTGAAGCCACCCTCGTGGGGGCTGCCGGGAAACCTAACTCCCGACTAATTCCACCCTGTAAATAATGTGTTCTACGTGCCGGTTACGTTAAATGTTCAGTGCGTTTTTTGTTGTTTAGTTACAGTACATGTTTTGAGTTTGTTAAGTTAAGGTTTGTTACCCTCACCGCGAACGGGTTTATCTGTGCAGGTGAGGGTTCTCAATGATTTCTGTATGTTCGTCAGTTCTTTCCGCTGCCAGTTCTGTCGTTTTCAAGACGATCGTAAGCGCATGCGTGAAATAAAGAGCACGTCTTCTTGTTAAATCAGTGTCCGAGTCTTTGCTTGAACTCAGCAGAGAAGTAGCTCTCTTATAAAAACGCTACAATACATTAAGTAGACAAAAGTATTGGGCCACACCTCTTAATCATTTAATTCAGGTGTTTCATTCAGTCCCATTGCCACAGGTGTATAAAATCCACCTAGCCTTGCAGTCTGCCTTTACAAACATTTGTGAAAGAATGGGTCTGTGCCACGCGTCCGTCTCAAGTACACGCACAGGAGAGGTCCGGGCACACCCATCATTACCGGCTGAGGATCAGGCTAATTACAAACAACATTTAACGACCTGTGATCCCTCAGTAGGGGCGGGAGTTGGAGCCAGGAGAGAGAACGGCGGAGAGAGTGGAGACACAATACAGTGGCGAAACAAGACAGTGAAAAGGCGGAAGAAGAGTCGACTCGGGTGAAGTGAATGCCGGCACTTCGCCTTCGTTTAAGTTAAATTCTGTTAGGTATTTTGGAGGGACAATGTTATGGGGTTGTTTTTCTGGGTTTGGCCTAGGCCCCTTAGTTCCACTGAAGGGAAATGTTAATGCCTCAGCTTACCAAGACATTTTGGAATATTCTATGTTTCCAACTTTGTGGAAACAGTTTGGGGAAGGCCCTTTTCTGTTCTAGCATGACTGTGCCCAGTGCACAAAGCAAGGTCCATAAAGGCATGGTTGGATGACTTTGGTGTGGAAGAACTTGACTGGCCTGCACAGACCCCTGACCCCAACCCTATCGAACACCTTTGAGATGAACTAGAACAGAGATTGTGAGCCAGGCCCTCTCGTCCAACATCAGTCTGACCTCACAAATGCTCTTCTGGAAGAATGGAAAAAAACTCCAACAGACACACTCCAAAATCTTGTAGAAAGCCTTCCCAGTAGAGTGGAAGTTGTTATTGCTGCAAAGGGTGGACCAACTCGATATTAATGCCAATGGATTTAGAATGGGATGTCATAAAAGCTCCTGTAGGTGTAATTTGTAGGTGTCCCAATACTTTTGTCCATATAATGTATATGTATATAATATACATTTAACATATTTCAATGTTTTACAGCACTACTTTTGGTGTCCCCCTCAGGAATTGCTTTTGTAATTGTAATTGTAAATGTAATTGTCCCTTCCAAAGTTGATATCAGATTTTCACCCCTGGGCCTATGCATAAACCAGCTTCTCTTAATGCAACATTTAATTTAACATTCAAAAATAGAATAATGAGATCCAAAAATTAAATTTCGATGTGTGATAAAATTGAATTCAATCCAGTGGCTGCTGGTGGAAAATTTTCTTGGTGGGGCTGTAACCACGTATCAACAATTTCAGCAACCATTCCAGTATGATTTAATGGAAAATAGTGAAAGTTTAAGAAAAACAGTTAAAGGGATAGTTAACCCAAAAATGACAATTCTGTCATCATTCACTCACCCTCATGTTGTTCCAAACCTGTATGACTTTCTTTCTTCTGTGGAAGAACAAAAAGAAGATATTTTGAAGAATGTTGGTAACCAGGGTGAGTGAATGATGACAGAATTGTCATTTTTGGGTGAACTGTCCCTTTAAGAGAAGGAAATATTCAAAATAATATTAATCTTGTAAATGTCAACTGACCTCTTACACATGGAATTATTTTAGATTAATTTTAAAATGTCAGCTATACACAAAAACACCACACTGGGGCTCAACATGAACACATGTACACTACCAGTCAAAGTTTTAGTATATCTGCTTGACACCTGGTTATTCATTAAACAGCTATGAGGAATTAATTTAGAACTGCATAGCGATGTTCACTTTTCCCAATATGACATAATTATCCATGTGTGCCCTTGTGTTCTCGTGTTTCCTTACTTTCTCAGAAATGCTCACTTGTATAGCTCGAGTGGGCCTACATTGAACTTTCTTAAACGTGTAATTATAATGGTTGTACTTGACCCTGTGACAGTTAGATCTAGTGTTAATTTTACTTCTTGGGACTAATCTGTTTTGGTAGCATTTCTCATGCCATTCAAGGTTTTTATTTTGTATGTTGGTTCTAATCTTTATTTGTCCAAATTCAAATCAGATGGCTTTAACGGAGACAGTAACTTAATGAAAAATCTTAATGAAAAAATTTTGCCTAAAATTATCATGCCAATTAATGTTCGCAATCAGTGCAGGCATCAAATGACTCTGATTTCTTGCGCATTAGCTTTTTTTATAAAAGCTGCTATACCTTATTCTTGCACCATGAGTAGAGTTATTATATAAATTGGGCCTTTAGAAAGGTCGTGGCTAATGTCACTCAATGACCCAAAGGATATTTTTGGATGGTTCTTTGTTTTTGCTGCATTTTGGAGAAAATGGGTAGTTGATTAGATTAATAATCTGATTTTTATGTATATGACACCTTTTCCATTCAGTTTGTTGTGAGAAAGCATGGAAACAAGCTGAGTGTTTTGTTAAAAAGCATTGAGTCTGCAACCAAACGAAGTGGAGACATCATTATCAATGTAAGTATTGGTGCTGGTACCTGGCTCAAACTCGTCTAAAACCTTTATTGTGTTTAAACATTACTTTTTTATTTCAGACCATGACACTTGGAGACATTGTATACAAGAGGATTAGCAAACGCATGTAATGTCTTTCAACCATGGCATTGAAATAAATATTTCCAAAGCTAACATGTTGTCTTCCATGTTTCCAGTGTTAAGCCTACTTCACTTTTGGTAATAATGTAGATGGCATAACTTTATTCAATCTTTGTTTTTCTACTAGTTTCTTGCCTTGTCATATTGCCACAATGTTCATGGGCCTAAGGGCTGCTTCACGTTTGGCATGGTAGATGGCTTCATTTTGCTCAAACATGCGCAGTTCCATCTCTGTCTGCATTCGTATAGCCTGGGAACGAGAGGTTGAAAGGTAATTACCATGGACCTTCCCATTTGATATCATAACCACACTTAAGCAAGGTACTTCAATCTTACGGAATGGCTGTTTTGAAGTACTCCTTAACACTAGCTGTTTTGTGCAAACCATGACTTGCTTGACCATGACCATTATCTAATTTTAAATCTAAAATCCTTGAGGGTCAGCAGGTACCTCCAGGTCTTTAGTGATGGGATGACAGGGTCCATGGGTGATAAAGAGGATGGCAAAGGCCTTGCAGATTATGCTATGGCCCACTTCAATGTTTCCAGCATGCCAGTGGGTTACCCCTGACCGCATCGTAGCCATGCCCAGCTGGGCATTGTTTGGATGGTAGAGCTTCCTGTTTAGGGAATCAAATTATTGTAGCGGTCATGCCATAGGGTTGTAGAGTGATTTAATCTAAGCCCTTGCACAGTAAAATAGTACTCTTCATGAAATTGGTGGTGCAACTTTCTTCCCCTACCAATTAATTGAATCTAGATGCTTTTTTAAAATGATGGCTGCAAACCTGTTAGAGTACATTGACTAGTGTATCGTATGTACCCCAGTCCTTAATAGCCATAACAGGCTTTGTCATTCTGCAATTTGTAAATGGTAAACATATAGATGTTCTTTGCACCGCTGAGACTTACGTGAATCCAGAAACCACCCTTTGCGCATAGTTGGCAGCTTCTGCAAAGCGCTGTAGGTAGGACAGTACCTCACTGGCCATGCTCAAGACTCGTAGCAAGTACAAGTGAGTGTCACCAAGCACTGGCTCCTGTTTCTTTAGGCACTCCTGGCAAAGTTTGACCACCTGAGAGTGGGAGATGTGACACCCCCCCACGCCAGTTACACTGCCAAAACCAGGGAGCAAGAGAAACGACCGTACTCTAACAACTAGACATTTAAAAAATTTAGTTTTTAAGAGTGACCAATACTGCACCTGAGGTGGATGGATGCAAGTACTTTACCTCATGGTAGTTCCCCTCAGTGCGAGCCTTCTCAATGTTCCTAATATTGTGTAGGTTCCCCTTTTTCCGCCAAAACAGCCCTGACCCATCGAGACATGGGCTCCACTAGACCTCTGAAGGTGTGCAGTGGTATCTGGCACCAAGACGTTAGCAGCAGATCCTTTAAGTCCTGTAAGTTGCGAGGTGGGGCCTCCAGGGATCGGACTTGTTTGTCCAGCACATCCCACAGATGCTCGATTGGATCTGGGGAATTTGGAAGCCAAGTCAACACCTTGAACTCATTGTGTTCCTCAAACAATTCCTGAACCATTTTTGCTTTGTGGCATGGCACATTATCCCGCCACGAAAGGGTGTACACGGTCTGCAACAATGCTTAGGTAGGCAGTACATGTCAAAGTAACATCCACATGAATGGCTGGACCCAAGGTCTCCCAGCAGAACATTGCCCAAAGCATCGCACTGCCTCCGCTGGCTTCCCTTCTTCCCATAGTGCATCCTGGTGCCATGTGTTCTCCAGGTAAGTGACGCACATGCACACGGCCATCCACGTGATGTAAACCAAACCATGATTCATCAGACAAGGTCACCTTCTTCCATTGCGCCGTGGTCCGGTTCTGATGCTCAGTGCATTGTAGGCACTTGAACTAAAGTAGCTTGTCTGTTGGATTGGACCACACGCACTAGCCTTCCCTCCCCACATGCATCAATAAGCCTTGGCCACCCATGACCCTGTCGCCGGTTCACCTCTTTTCCTTCCTTGGACCACTTTTTATAGGTACTGACCACTGCAGACCGGGAACACCCCACAAGAGCTACAGTTTTGGAGATGCTCTGACCCAGCCATCACAATTTGGCCCTTGTTAAAGTCACTCAGATCCTTACGCTTGCCCATTTTTCATGCTTCTAACACATCAAATTTGAGGACAAAATGTTCACTTGCTGCCTAATATATCCCAACCGCTGACAGGTGCCATGATAACAAGACTGTCAGTGTTATTCAATTCACCTGTCAGTGGTCAAAATGATATGGCTGATTGGTGTATGGGAGCCATTTATTTGTGCTGCATTGCAGCCAGTAGCCAATAGATGGTGCAGTCCACTCAAGTTTTTTTATGGTGCTTTTATGAACGCACTTATTCCAAAGGCTATGATGCAGAACTGGTACTCAAGGTTGAAAATGGAAGCTTTGTGTCAATGGAAGTGGGGAGTATAGCATCTTGGGTAACACCTGAATAATTAACATTGTAACTGTGACGGTGGTGAGCTGAGGTAAAAGTGATGAATATAGGGGCTCATTCCAACCCTGCTTAGGGGTCTAAACACTTTCGGGACATTGGTACTGTCACCACTTAGTATGAGGGAGACTACAGTCTGAGTCTCTTTGCAGCTGGGACATGATTCTCTTTAACCCTGGCATCTTACTGTATGTTTAGTTTTTGTTGGGGTTCCCCCCCAACCTGTCCTAAAACCTTTAATTGACCGCAGTTTTGTGGTTGAATCAACATTTTTAAGGTTAAATAAATTTAGTATCTTTTATGGACCTGACTTTGCAACCCCACTCAACATTGCAATCAGTTCCTGAAGCAATAGAGCAGACAGCACACTTAGTGGCAGTGGAAAAACACACAATGTCCTACTGTCTTGTGAGAGCAAGTTGGCCATATTTAATTATTAGAATGTTATATATTAGAGGAACATTGTGAGCACATTACATGGCTTGACAGAACAAATCTTTCAGGGGTTCAAAATTGTCATTGATGATTAGAGAAGGCAAGACAGAAGTGGAGAGCAGGTTGGAAGAGGTTGACCCACCTTTTTACCATCGACCTCCTTAACACTCATCATAAGGTCGTCTTTGATGTGCTGGTTACAGTGCTGACAATTACAGTCAAAGTAGTACTGCTGCTTCAGCAGTCGTTGCCGATCTATGGACACATTCAGGAAGTCTACGTAGCCCACTGTCAGCTCTTCTCCTTCCACGATCTTCTCAAGGGCACGCAGCTCAATTCTGGGAAGTATGATATGTCTTTGCTAACGTTGTCTACATTATTTTTTTATAGCTAACGATCCACCCATTTCCCTGTCTCAGTTTATGACAGCTACACCCTGAAACTGTTTCAAATGAGACAGGGTTTCAACAAAAGGTATTTGACCCGAGTGAAGTTAGGCCACTGTGAATTAACTTTTCTTTCGGTTGCTGACAGATCACTGTGTGCTAATGGATATAATTTGGCTGTTTATAAGCCAATTATAAGCCAGTCAATTGTGTACAAATAGTTTGGTTTGCTAGGCATTCTTTAAGGCGCATTCGTTGAAGGTTCTGGTTGAACATATGGAGCATATGGATTGTAAAGACGGTGGTCTTACTACGTGTTTATTGTCATTGAATGGGTGTGTATCTAGTCCCTGAGGTAAAAGATAGAGATGACTGAGGCTGAACAGCAAGGTTATGCAGTAGGCCTACATATATCCTACACTTACTAGTGACTGAACTCTTTGACATCATTCTGTTTGTATGGATGTGGGGTGGCTGGTGGTGTAGTGGTTAAAGTGACAAGCTTTTAACTAAAAGGTTGCTGGTCCCACCCCAGCCATTGTACTCTTGAGCAAGGTACTTAACTTGAATTGCTTCAGTAAAATATCCAGCTGTGGAGTTAGTGAATGAATGTAGAAATTGTATGCCGTGTAAGTCGCTTTGGATAATTTGCTCCTAAGTAACTAAATAGTACACGCAGCAAAAAGACACTGTGTTCTTTTTTTCCATTTTTCATGCATTCATTAAATCAGGGGCAAAGTTTACCCTGATTTGACATCATTTTCTGCTGCCTTGTCATATGTCACTCTGTCAGCTAAACAAAACCTGCGGATATATATATCAAAAGAGAGTGGATTTCGTAAATCTCCAACTCTGTCACAATTTTATTCCATAGTACCGTTTAAAATGGTATTTGATATATTTGACGAAGGAAAAATTGATTGTTGGATAGGCCTATCTCTTAGCTTAGCTAGAGAAAAAGCTTAGATTAGAACGGAATTACCATTATAAGGAGTCACGTGACCAAAACATGGTAGGCAGGAAGATAGATCTAGCATGCTGTCACAAATAAAGGGTTCAAAGAGATATTGCACATCCACAAATGCCAACAAGGGACGGACATGCTTTCACACCAAGCCCCCAAGCAGAATAAACCAAATATAACGGCATTAACCCAGAAATCATGCTGCAGACACTGAAGCTTTGTAATTTATTGAGCATTCCTGGTGGTGAGAGGAATCATAAGGTCAATTGCAACAAACATTGTGAAGATTGGGTTTAAACAGGGTTTACTACGGTATTAGCCAACCTCGTCTGACATGGGTTAAAAGACGTTTTAGTCTTTAAAGGATTCTTGTTGCAGCGAATTATACTGGGGTTTAATTATGTGGTTAGCCTAAATTCTGTCTACACCTTGTCTGCCACCAGAGTAAAAATGAACCTTTGGGTCCTGGTGGGTCCTGGGTTTTTAATCCACAGAGGGCAAGTGAATGTTCACAACACATGTGTTAAATTAATACACAGTCTAATTTATCCTGGTGGTCGATGCAATTGGTTAATTTTTTTAAATGTACATACACCAATGTTAAATTGTTCAATGCAATTGGCTCATGGAGTATGTTAGTTTCTATAGGTATAGGGCTGGTTGCAGCCTGCTATGACTGGGGGTGCAGTAAAAATTTCTGGACTTTTTCATACAATATAAACATGTAACATTTTTGGCTGAAGTCAGAAGGAGCTGGGGGGGCACGGTAGAAATCTGGGGGGGCGTAGCCCAACTCTGCACCCCTCTGTATCCAGCCAAGTATAGGTATAATGTACATTCTAGCTGGTAACATAGACCAATATATGGTCCGAAAAAGGATTTGTTAACTACGATAATGTATAGTCACATTTTATTCATACGAGGGAGCAGTTACTGGCGTATTGTCCCAAATAGTTCCAAAGGTTTATAAAACTGATTCCATGATATTTTCTATCAAACGTCCCTCCTGATTGTAGCATCCCCATGGAAATCATGCATAATGAAAACAATTATTTCTACTTTTACAATAATGGTGTATTTGTACAGGCATACCAAATTGTATTCCTGTACTCTGTAATACTATTTCAATGATGTCGGCACCATCTTCCATGAGATGTTTGACGTAAAATTGCAGTGTTACTAAGGGTTAATTGAGGGGGTCAATGGTCAACACACACCAAACAGACCCACCTCCTCTGAGAGTGGAGCACAGAGTTCAGGGCCATCTGACTGAAAGACAAACCAGAAGTGTACTATTTATACAGCCAAAAATGTCCACACTAGGGTATATCCCGGCTCGCGCTCACACTGAAAATCAACCAGGCATTTCTAAATATTATACTCTGGCCTCAAAGGAAAGTGTATAATATATTCCCTAACATTTGCACATAGTATGTGTGTGTGTACATCAGTTTTATCTTCAATTGCATAATCGGCTTAAATTTTGTCTTCACACATATATTATATGATTCCAGTGTCAGTCTCAACACTGGTTTTAGCAGATAACATGTGATCCTGTCTGATCAGTTATAAGACCTGGTTTAGGGTACTCACTTGCCATGGTTCAAGATGACTGTGCAGTTGGGCCAGCAGTCGTGGTTGGCCAGGCACAGGTTGGGGAAGAGGCCCACTCCCACAGCTTGCAGCCCTCTCTGGTCACTCAGTGTGAACCCGTTACAGGTAATCTGAGATAACCGAAATGACAGGCAATGACCAATCATGACAAAGCAAAGAGAGAGACAGTTTGCAGAGCATGCAAACAGATAGAGAGGAATAGGCCCAATGGGACAAGCCAGTGAAAAGAGATATAGGCTGCAAACAGCACCAGAAACATTTTTGGGGGGCTTTGTCAAAGTCATATGAGCTGAAATTTATAGGTTCAAGTCCAGTCACTCCTGGACCCAACTCATGCCATTTGCCGATTGTGACCTGGAGATCACAACTGATGGAGGGAAACCCCTGGGTTAATTGAAATTGATTGGGCTACTCTCAACATGTCTCTATTCTCAAGACGTCGCTAATAGTGTTTCCTGTCAACTTTCTGGGTGCCTCTAGGCTGGCAGTACTGTTGAGATGAATATGTCTCTCCTCCTCTTGTGTAAAATTGACGGGCGCCTTGAAGGCTACGAGGATTGGAGGAGACTACTCGTACTTTCTCAGACTACCTGTGTGGTGGTTGGATTCAAAGTTAGAAGTCAAGAAGCATTATTCACATGAAAATTATTGCAACGGGAACGTTTAGTTTACATACCATCCCGAAGATGTGGGAGAGCCTGTTCTCTGTATACTGTTGGATTTTGTGTGGCCAGTAGCCCAGGAAGTTGTGGATGTCAATCTTCAGGCCTTTTAGGTCGTCTGCAGGCATGTCCACCACGTGGTCCTCCAGCTGCTCCACTGAGGTGAGCTGGCTGTCAGACACAACCCCACCGTCCTTCTGCATGCGCCACAAGGTACGAGCTGCGAGACTGGGTGTAGGAAAAGAATGAACTCATACACACCATTAGATGAATCATATACAAAAACCATGCGTACATGCAAGGATTTCACTTCTGATGGTGATTAGCATGTATACTGACAGGCTTGTCTGAAGGAAGATGCAGGTGACACCAGACTGCGCACATAGAATAGAATTCATGTGAAAAAACCTCTTGGGTTGTTTTATTAAATTTGATTAAGTAAAGGCAGTTCAAACTCCAATTGGGTATTAGTACGATCTTCTCCCAAACGGTCCTCTTATCTGCCCTAGCCTCATCTATTTTGTCCACCCCTCTCCTTTTTTAAGCCTCCTCTCACCGGATATTCTCATTGGGCGCCTTGCCATGCTTCCTGATGGCAACGCACTCCTGCTTGTGCTCCTCCCATCCGGCACGCTGGCAGGTGCGGTCGCAGTAGTGGGCGAACTTGCACTGAGCACACCGGTGGAGCTTATCCTGGCGCCGGAAGCAGCTGTGGCACACCTGCATCGAGAGACTGTAGGCCAGAAGAGCAATAGCTGGTCAGCTGGTGTAATACTTCTGTTGTAATCTTATTCAATATTTCACTTGGTCAATCACTTTTAATTTAACTACTTTATCATTTAAAATAGCAAATAATTTTGACCAAGAATTCAAGTTATTGAAATTCTCTGTTTCAAATTTTTTGAGAAGCATGTGTCATGGTGGTTACAGAATTATCCTTATTTCATGTTCAGATGGCATAATGCCACTGCTGTTGTATCCTCGAGCGTGGACTTAAATTGCATTAATAAATGTACAGCAGTAAAATTGTAAAACCCAAAACTTTGTTTGTTGCACTAGATGAGATTTCATATAGATTGAATGGATTATGTTGATGAATCTGATTACTTAGTAAACCGCAGTAGAATAGTGAATATATAAATGGTTTATGTAGTTAGCTCAAGCAAGATAATATAATTTTTATATTATAGGGCCAAATAACAAATCTCTGGGGTTGGGTGCTTTCTTCCGCCATCCTGACATTACACTAGTGTAGGTGTTCTAAAAACACAACCAGAACATTATGTTCTAGTTCAAGTGACAAGTAGGTATTATCAGATAAAATCAGAATGCATTTCCTTTATATTAACAGCAACTCGGCATTCGGCAAATGAACAATGATATAAAATGACATAACTGCCTGGAGAGCTAAAATGTCTATCAAATGAAAATATTTTTTTCTGGAATTGTTTTAACAGGTTCACATGCCACTGTTTTTGTAAGAGCACAGGGAAAAAAATAAGTTTAGTAAAATGGGAAAGATTGGTGGTGGATTTTGTTTTTAATAACAATCATTCAGCTGGATTTGGCTATCCCATTCTCTTTTTGAAAACTGAGAGAGAAATGTGATCTCCTTCATGCCCACTCTTGTGTCCATATAGACTTACTCCCAACTCTGCCATGAGTCAGGTGATGTTGGTATGTGGTCACGTGTTGGCAGTGAGGAGGCGGGTCTGGGAGAGGCTGTTTGGGATGACAGCCCACTTTCCTCCCTTCATCCCGTATACTCCCTGCCCCCCTATTCTCCCTGCCTCTCTCTGTTTCAGCCTGATGCAGAAATTCAAAGCCCGTGAAATACAAGCCCATACGGCTCTGCATCCAAAGTGCTAATGTAATCAGCAATTTGGACATGACATTCTTACTGCCCTAATTTTTATAATCTTTCTATAATCAATTTAGTCCTGGCTGCATTTGTAGAATGTTTTTGCATGCCTTTGATGTTTCACTGAGCTATACAAAACACAATGAGCAATGCCATTTCAATGCTTTTGTAGCCGGTTTATTAAGTACACCCATATAGTGCTGGGTCTGACTCCCCTTGATCCCAAGAACAGCCTGAATTCATCAGGACAATGATTCTACAAGGTTTTGAAAATGTTCCAAAGTGATGTTTGTCCTTGCTGATGCCGTGGCATCACACAGTTGCTGCTTATTAGATGGCGGTAAATCGTCATGGGAACTGGGATTCTTCTGATCAGGAAATGTTTTTTCCACTACTCAGCTGGTGTTGGTAATTGCATGCCCACTGGAGCCGCTTTCTCGTTTATAGCTGATAGGAGTGGAACCTGGTGTGGTCGTCTGCGGCAATAGCCCATCCATGACAAAGACTAACAAGTTGTGCGTTCCAAGATAAAATCTGGACACCATTGTTGTACTGTGGTTCAAAAACTGTTCCTATTTTTGTTTATGCTTTTACCTGTATCAATGTATGGCAATTCCCTGACACAGGTGGCTGCCAGACTTGAGCCGATTCTGCTTGTTTATCAGCCTCACAAGCAGCTATATTGTGTAACACTGTGACTACAGTGTTATGGAAGAACCTACCGGACTAAATCGGTTTGAGCAAATCTATTCAATGTCAGCCGCAATGCTCAGTATTATTCGAGCAAAGTAAAGGGATTTCCCTAACAGATGCAATCGCCAAGGTCTCTGGTCTTGGGAGGCACATGGTGGAGTCAGGTGCTTCAGACTCAAAGACTTGCCATATTATTTATTTGACACATGGGCATACAGAGGATGCTCCTGTGCTTGCGAGAGATCACATGATCAATGCTGTTTGTGCTGAAGGGCAAATCGCAAGGGTGCAGACCTTTTTTCTTTAACATGAATCAATTGATTCAGTCTTTTATAGCCAAAATAATTGCTGGCTAATGCTAACCTCTCCAAAAACTCAATCTGAAATGAGCACTGCCTGTACCATTTCAAATGCAGAGCTACAACAAATGGAATATGTGAACATTAGCCACAGCAGAGGTTCTGTAACCCCAGTGGAGCCAGACCCTTGCAAAACTCCTTTTTTGTTCTCTCCAGTTCTACATCATTCAGCCATCTAAAAACATTTATCTTACCAGCTGAGATGGTAAGGGATGCAAAGTGGGCATACCTATGTGTTTTTCAACATTCCAGGATTCCAGGAGATAAGACCACCTCCACTAAATACCTAACATAACCAGTCAGGAGACAAATGTCCCTCTGGTCTCGTACCAACACAATCGCACACTCACAGTGACGTAGCCCTGACTTAAAAACTGCATCGCAGGCACGTTGTGTTCCTAATATGTACTACATAGCAATGACGTTGACGTTGCTTTATCCTCATCAACTGAATACACTGTTCTCCAAATACTTACCTACCTATTGCTATCTCACTGGACTACTGAATACTTTAAATCTTTACAGCAAATATTCCTTTTAACCTAACCAAAACAACTGTCATATGAAATAAACACAGAATACTAAGCTATATGGCTTTGCTAATGGCTTCCTGTTTCTACAAATATGTTTGGATTGTGAATGTATTTATGCTCACAGTGGTTGTATTGCATCACACAACTGTATGTGGACTTTTGAGGGCTTTACTATCAGCATGTTGTCATGAATGTGCAATGTGTGTAATAACAACCAGTCTTTTTTACAACGTGGAGGGCCTCTGCTGGATTCAAACATACTTCCCCAAGTTTCCGCCTTTTGGCACGTACCTGTCAAAGACGACAGCGGCAAAACTGGGTTCAGCAAAGACCACTTCTCCGGCACGCAGCTTCCTGGTGGCCCTCAGGCCTCGGCCCTTTCCTGGAACATTGAATACTTCCACATTTTCCATTTTTCCCAATGCCATGTCAGAGAGTGTGCGGGAGAAAGAGACGGGGGAAGCTGAGGAGCTCCTGTCTTCGAGCTACTCGCTGTCTGATCACACAGGCTTTTGGCTCTAGTACCTGCACAGTACGCTTCATCCCCCCACCCCCCACACTCACGCTCAAACATACACCAACACCACCTGCCCAAAAAAGACTTCCTTCTCGAGCCAGCTAACTTAACCGATAGGGGTGGGGGGTGAGGAAAGGGCCCAGAGAAGTTGAGATATTTCCAGTATACTGTAGCGGCTGCGCTGAGATAGCCAAGGGGTGGAGGGTGACTGGTGTAGCTTCCCCCCTGCACTCGGATAAGTTGGGTCATGCAGGGGGTATTTTTTATCTGACAGCTGTGTCTGTTTGTCAGCCCAAGAGCCAAGCGACGGTTTTGGAGTAACACTCAAACGGCCACTCTCTCTCTCTTTTTCTGCCTCTTCCTCTTCCT
Source organism: Hiodon alosoides (assembly GCA_025775065.1). Lineage (NCBI taxonomy): Eukaryota > Metazoa > Chordata > Actinopteri > Hiodontiformes > Hiodontidae > Hiodon > Hiodon alosoides. Next base: position 20,956 of record JAOYSI010051884.1, read on the forward strand.
ATTTTGGTTGTTCTCACCTTGTTACTCATTCTTCTTTCCTATTAGTCTTCTACACTAGTCTTCATTGATTTCTCACTCAACCTAGCATACCAAAATATCTGTCATCTGTACCTATCATCACTCCCTGTTCCTTCACCTATTTTTCCATTTGATTCTAACATTCCAACTTTTTGCATTCACTTCTCTCCTTTTTCCACACTGCTTATCTCCCAACAATGACACTTCTCAATTATATCTTCCAGCTCTTGTAAAACTAAATGTCAGAGTCACACTGTCAGCTGTTCTGGTTTCTGGCCAGCTTGTAGCCCCCTACTCCCCCATGTGTTTGCCCCTTCTGTCATCACCCCCTGATGGTGAATGGAGCCCTGTATCTTAGTTAACTCTCATCAGGTTACACCTGGGATCCCCTCTGACCCTGAAGCCTCTATTTAGCATACTTAGCAATCCTACTGTAAACTCCAACAGACTCGCTCACTCACTATATCCTTATATGTTTAACTAGATCAGATGATAATTTAACACTACATTGAGCTACCTTTAAGAGCCTATTAGCTGCCCATTTTTCATTGCTTATTTAATATGTTGCTTTTAATTTGTCACAGAATAAATATAAAGCTAGATTCTGTTAAATGAAAGTGGTGCATTTAGCAGTTTTAAGCACATGCGAACAGTAACCTGACCTGGACAACATCTACAATTTACAATTTGTCTTTGCCCCTAAAGGGTGATTGATACTTGGAAAAAACGCTACCTTTATAAACAAGCATGGATGCTTAGAGGGTTACATCGCCAAATTGAGACAGACTGTTTACAGTAGTGGCTTAAGATAGAGGCAAAGTGGGTGTGCTTGAGAGCCAGGCACAGTGACTGAAGTAGTCCAGACGGTGAAGGGAAAGTTTGTGCTCATTACTTATTTTTCCAGCTAAATTCAACAAAACAGCCATTGGTCTGCCCTCGCCAATCAGGATCACAATAGCACCATCAAATACATGAAGTGTGTAAAAGATGATTTTCGAATTGGACTGCTATCAGACCAATTAAGTATTTTGTAAGAAAGTCGGTTTTATTACATTTTTTGTTAAATAAACCCCATAAATACAACTCGTGGAACTTCCTCTGCCCACTAATGAGATTAAAAATATGGTTCATTTTCTTTTTATAAAATATTTGATTCAGGCATTATTTAATAAAATGATTATAAAATATATATATATATTTTTTAGCCTTTTTTTAAAAAATGAAATCAAATTGACTGTATATACCATTTATTGAAATCAAAAGAAAAATAAATCTCAAATGAATACAGATTTATCCCATTTACAGCTGTTTATAGACACACATGTATAACCAAATATAATCTTTAAGTTTTTAACAACCTACTGAAATACATTTGAAAGATCTTGGCATATTTCATAGAAATAACTGCTTAATCTTACTTGTTGATTCTCAAAAGGCAGGGTAATGTTTGAATTTGTACACAATACAGAGAAGCTACTGATGCTGTCAGACATTAAATAACACAATATGGGTCATACACAACTATATAAGCGTAACATCAATATTCATCATGATACAGATACTCGGCTGTCATTGTGTCTGAATGTGCAAAAGCAAAGAGAACAAGGAATGTTTTAGAAAGGAAATAATTACACAGGCATAGACTGCCTGAACTGAGAGGGTAAGGTGTGTTGCTATGTCTAAACACAAGGATCTGAAACTGAAGTGACAAAAACCATCTATGCCATTACAACTAATTGTATATGATTGACACTCTGCCACTTAGCAAATCCTAGCAGCTTCGCAAAGAAAAAGGTAAATCTCATCAGATTAGCAATTATCAAAAAGAGAACAACTCTGCCTCAAGGTAGCATTCCCTTTTGCTAGGCGACTAGTGTGCATATCATCACTGACATGTACATCCACCCACACAAGCCCAGGGCTGGATGGCATATTTGCTTTGATGTTTTCCTCTCTACAGATCATAGAAATCGAGGTGTGCACCAGAGGGATAGTCGTCCTCTAGCAGCACCTTCAGAAGCTTGGCACCGGACTCCTCACAGTTCAGCAGCTGACCACGAACATGCATTGCACTGAAGGAGGCCCGGAGATCCACATCACCGGAGGTAGACCTTGCCTGGATCTGCATCTCTGTGTCAAGTGGACCTGGGAAAGAGAAGAAAGTAGAAAATAAAAAAAACTTTAAATAATGCAAGAACACAATAAGCACTAATAAACTAATCTATTCAACTCTGAGACAGACTTCAGGATGGTATTCAAAGATAAGCTCATACGCACCAGTGTGCTTGAATAACTCATAATCTTGGGCAGTTTCTGAAAGTACTGAGGAACTGTTTCCCAAAGTGTACCTGGGGCATAGTTGAGCACTCGCAGATCAGGGTCCTCTTCTGCGAGCACCCGAAACATCATGTCGCGAGCTGCTTTGCCAGTACAGTACAGCACCCAGGAAGGAAAGGGCCGCAGGGCGCACAGCGAGCTAATATTGACCACGCAGCGTTGCAAACCAGCTCGCCGCGGGAACGCGCCAAGGATGCCTGCCGTTAGGCTCAGTGCTGAGCTCACGTTTAAGGAGAGGTAGGAATCCACCTCATCTGGGTCTGTGAAACCCACTGCGAAACGAGATACATCGCCCAGAGAGCCTACGGTACAAGGACGAGAAACATATCTGTCAGTAACAGCGATGCCCATTGAGTAACTGCCAAAAAAACATAATTTAAGTATAGAACTACGGATGTGAAAATTTCTCTAATATGAAGAGCAGACGATAAATCGCTAAATGATTTAGATGATTAATAAAAAATGTAAACAATCTGAATAGCTAATATCATCTTTAAAATGGGTAGAAGCGGAGACGGATGTGAGACACTAACGTTACTGGTAAAACTCCTAACGAACACATAACAAGTCAGATCGTAAACATTCTCACGTAAATATAGATAAAAATGAAAACTGATATGAGAAGTCGTCTCACTATGTGTCATAATAGCACTAACCGGCGTTGTTGATCAGTAACAGGCTGTCGATATCCACTGTATTCGTCGCTTTAGCCACCCTAACCGCCTCCTCAATCCCTTCTTTCTTTCCCAGGTCAGCCATCACACAGCGGATGGTCAGGCCTGCATTCACTACGGCTAGATCGGCCTGGAGTTCACGTAGTTTATCGCCCGATCTGGCGACCAACACAAGCGTCGACTTTGGTTTTAGCAACCCGGCTATTTGCATCGCTAAACTCCGACCGAAGCCCTTCGAAGCTCCCGTGATGATGCATACCGCTCGACCCAAGTCTTTTGAATCTGGAGAAATCATATCTGTAACGTAGTTCGACTGCATCTTAATTAAACGCGTGTGGACCCTAAGAGCAAAGTTCTGCTATTTCGAACAAGCCTTATATTAGAACAAGTCACGTCGACCAGCTATCCAACTTTATACTAGCCTACAATTAAAATCTAGGTCGTTTCGGATGGGGAAAATCCGGAGTCGTGGCTCCTCCCATACGTTTCGGATTGGGTAAAGGTTTTAGATTATCTAAATTTTAATATGAAAGCTGTGTGGAAACCAGTTTTACCCACAGACGTACACAAACAAATCATAATAATGAATACATTTCTCGTAGTTATTTAGATTATTATTGTGCGATATTTTCGCTTGAAGATTGAGGAAGTAAAAAAATTGAAAACAACTCAGTCGCTCCTAAAAACATTTTGCTCTTAACTAGTAAATATCTGGTGATCAATACATAGCATGAATAATTTACCTTGAAAGAGCAAGGTATAACGAATTTGTTCGTTACATCGAATCATCCTTATATAACAAGTTTAGGATATGCATAGAAAGTCTTAATAAAGAAGTGTGGTAATTTAAATTTCACTCTTTAAATTGACTGTGACTCTGCCGTTTCGGATATTTTACGGTTTGCTTTGTATGTTACGTGTTTAGCTGTTAATGATTTATTTTAATTGATATGGTGCTCTTACCTGCTCGTTGTTATAAATGAAGCAGGCTACATTTGCAGTAGTCAAATGGCACTTACATTTTCTTTTCATTTTAAACCTTAATGTGTAAATACATACAGCACTTTGTTAGTTTATTACAACTTTGATTTCTGAGCCATACTGTTGACCATTTGCTGCCCAAGCATATGCAGATACATGAAGAATTATCATGTTAATAATAATAGTAAATATGCCACCCAAGTCAAGGACAAGGGAAGAGCACTGCGGCTGTTGGGAGAACTGTGACAAGTTCCACAGCATAGGGGATGGAGACTCCAGGGTCCATCGACTGGACCACCAAGAGGGAGCTGGCTGTGATGTTTAAATCCTTCATGGAGTACCAGTAGTGTTGAGAGGAGCAACGTGATATTGAAATGGAGAACCGGGAGAACCAATGCATCACCAGTTCTAGCTTCAACAGTGGTAGGTTGGCGGACATGTGCAGTCATGCGGAGGCAGACAATGGGGATGTCGGACAGTACATCTCTTAATTGTGAAGGCCTGCAGTGTGGAAATTGATTGTGGTAAGGCTCTGGATATCAAAAGGTTAAAATTAAATATTTTTAAATAATTAAATATGAGATAAAACTCATAACAGAACAGCGTGTATTGGTTAAAAATCTGGGAGTTACAATTGATCCAGAACTTTCTTTTGACCGTCATACTAAAGATA
>JAOYSI010051895.1:0-17380 GCA_025775065.1 Hiodon alosoides
TTCTTTCCCTCTGTCTGTGAGGTACCACTGTTTAGCTGTTCTCTCTCCCACCCTCTGAAGGTCTCATGTCATGGCTGTTCTCTCTCCCACCCTCTGAAGGTCTCATGTCATGGCTGCTCTCTCTCCCACCCTCTGAAGGTCTCATGTCATGGCTGTTCTCTCTCCCACCCTCTGAAGGTCTCATGTCGTGGCTGTTCACTCTCCCACCCTCTGAAGGTCTCATGTCATGGCTGTTCTCTCTCCCACCCTCTGAAGGTCTCAGGATGTGGCTGCTCATGGGTGCCATCAGCCTTGGTCTGTCCTACTGTGCAGATGGACAGCCGCCGGAGGCCAAGACAAAGGGAGCTTCGCCTCGACTGATCTGCAGCATTCCTGGATTACCGGGGACGCCAGGAAAACCAGGCCCCAGTGGGGCGGCAGGGCCTCACGGGCACATCGGACTCCCCGGACGGGATGGGAGGGACGGCAGGACGGGCGAGATAGGGGAGAAGGGAGACCCAGGTACCACAGTGCCATACCTTGACACTCAAATTCTTGGACCCAGAAACATCAATTTCACAGTCTTAACAATACGGTTTTATATTCTTAAGCAAATTTCGCAACATAGTGAATTGTATTTTTTTAAACAGTTCTCAGTGCCCAACATGGGCTTTCTTTGGTAAGCTATTGCTGAAAAGTCTTTTGGACTGCTGCTTTTGGATAACGCAGGGTTAAATATTTAAATGGCCTTGAGAGTAAATTAATTGTGAACACATTTTCAGAGCAGAAATTAATTGTTATTCTGAGCTCACAGGCTACAGTATGAATTTAACAAGGAAATTCCAGCACTTTCTATGAACTATTAATTGGCTTCTGCGGAGCGTAACGTAGCTCATAGTTCACCTTTCCGTCAATTTATGCAGGCAAGTGCTTCAAGATCACATCACGGTCCTTCATTTTATTTGAATCTGCAACGTACAGGTCAAATTAAAATCCCCTTTTTCATCGATGTCTGCTTTAACAGTGCTGCTTTAACAGGGGCCTATTTTCAGATTCTGCCTGGCACAAATGATCATTTATTCAGTTCGCTGTAGAACATAGCATTGCCCAGCAAAAGCAAAGCTTGAAGGCATTTACAACACTAGGTGTTCTCTATCACAATGTGTATCACAATCTCTCAGCTGGTCGCTGACCTGTGTCTCCTGTCAGCTTTCTGCCTGCAGGCTCGCAGTGTTCTCGAGAGGGATGTGCCATAGGTTTTTTTCCGGTATAAGTCAATTAATATGAGGACCTGAGAGATGTGTGACATTAAGTTAGTGATGGGAATCGTTGTTAAACTCAGCTGATCTCGTCTGTTCCAGGCGTGAAGGGGAAGGTGGGCCCCACGGGGAAGGCTGGTGTGAGGGGCGATCGAGGCCCCATGGGGAAGAGAGGCCCAGGAGGAGGCGCCGGAGACAAGGGACCACTCGGTCCTGCAGGTCCGCCAGGGGCAAAGGGAAGCAAGGGCCAACGTGGCATGCCTGGGATGCCCGGCATCTGCCGGTGTGGCAGCTTGGTCCCCAAGTCGGCCTTCTCGGCGAGCATTACCACCAGCTACCCGGCCGAGCGGTCACCCATCAAGTTCAACAAGGTCCTTTTCGACGAGGGTGGCCACTACAATGCTCAGACGGGCAAGTTCATATGTGCCTACCCAGGGGTTTACTTCTTCTCCTACGACATCACCCTGGCCAACAAGCACCTAGCCATCGGCCTGGTGCGGAACGGCCAGTACCGGATCAAGACCTTTGACGCCAACACAGGAAACCACGACGTGGCCTCCGGCTCCACCATCATGTCCCTGAACCCAGAAGATGAGGTGTGGCTGGAGATCTTCTACCCTGACCAGAACGGACTGTTTGCCGACCCCGGCTGGGCCGACAGCTTGTTCTCAGGGTTCCTGCTCTACGCGGACACCAGCTATTTGGACACGCTGTCGGAGGACTATGCATAACCGACCGATCAACTCAACAGGTCAGGCTCAGCCTGGAAATCAAACAGCGAGCAAAACTGTGATAACGCTTAAAAAGTGTGAATGATTTGCCAAAAATATTGTAGTCGCTCACACAATTCCCAGGTCCACACACGCTGACAAAAAAGTGTCGCAGTAGGCGGGGTTGAAGGTGAGGAGGCCATAATGTTGCCATGTTGGGTCCCTCCCATTGTCCCTTTGGTCAGGACTCCTACTTTGACAACCGGACTGGGGTTCACCTCAGAGAACGGTAATGCTGTACATGCTGTAACGCGGTATCATAACAGAAAAATAAATATTGATACAGATATCAAATAAAATCAATATTCGGGTGTGACCACCCTTTGCCTTTAAAACTGCATCAATTCTCTTTGGTACACTGTCGTGCAGTTTTATAAGAAAATCGGCAGGTAGGTTGTTCCAAGCATCTTGGAGAACTTGTAGTTGTTCTACAGACTTTGGCTGTCTCGCTTGCTTCTGTCTGTCCATGTAATCCCAGATAGCCTTGATGATGTTGAGATCAGGGCTCTGTGGAGGCCGTTCTATCTGTTGTAGAACTCTTCTTTCGGGAAATGAATGTTTGGAAATCCAGAAATTTCTCTTTTCTACTGACACACAGTAACGCAGAAGACAAAATATAAACATCAAAGACTACATTTATGTAAAAAAAGCAAAGGTGTCAAAGACTTTTGCACAGTACTGTATATATATATATATTTTTTTATGACAATGACTGCATATCGACCTGTGCCAAGGCTCTGCTCTGAAGGTACTTGACTGATCTGTAAAATATACATTGGCAATAAGTTCACACAAAGGTCCGTGGCGTCACTTCTGTGTAAGGGCCTTTTAATGCTGTCAACAAACAAATAGGAAAGATAATCATTCTTGCCTATGTTGTGTTTAATGGTGCTTTGTAAACAGCTTGTGGACAGATGGTGGTGACGCTCCGTATTACTCGACCAGGGAGGAAGTCAGACAACTGGGCACTTGGATTTATTTGGACGCAAGAAGCCTTTCAGACTAACAAAGTTAAATTTGCTATTTAAATGACTAAATTGCTGTGATATAAAATAAAACTAGGCATTACTTTCGTAATGACAAAAGTGGTGTGGGTGAAATTAGAGTGTGAGCTGGGACGTTTGCCCCAACAACCCAGCTTCAGGTTTTTGTATCACACCCCTTTATTTTATACAGCTGCAGAAGCAGATTAATGTAAAATTTTTAAGCTGCGCAAGTTGCTTTGGATAAGCGACACCTTCACGCCATGATTACACTTTGAACTCAGGAGGGTCTGCCACAAACATTATTGGAGTGCCATTCACCTATTACTCACAGACAGGATCAGGCATAGCTTTGTTTTGTCTCTTTTGTCACAAAGCTCGATGAAAAATTTTCTAAATTTAGCAGGAACTGAAAACTTTGGCTCATTACATTTCACGTTTAGATTTACATTTTATCTTTTAGCAGACTCTCTAATCAAGACCAACTTACAAAAAAACTTGAACTCCAGTTTGAAGAATGTAGGCCAATGAAACGGTTAACTGTTAATCGGTAGAATCGTGCTTGACTGACAACGTCTTCCAACAGTTCCAAAATCAAGAATGTAATCCAAAAGTATCAGTTCCCTTACTATTTTTTGTCCGTATACTGACAATAAAATAAACATTTTCTCTTACAGAATATTGTATAGAACATCCACCATGTCAAACGCAGTCATTTGGGTCATACAAATAGAGGCGGGTTTGTCCATTTTTGGGCCCAAATCAATGCTCAATTTAGGGGCCCCTCCTTATCTACCTGTCATGACCATTTCAGCGTCACCACACACACCAGCTGCCTGCCACATTCCTATGTCATTATAAGGGTGGGCCACAGAGCCGACGGTGCACTTGAACAACTGTATTCTCATGTAAGGTAAACAGGTGTCAAAGACATTCTGCAAAAGCTTTGATTATCTCCTCCATATTCAGGGATCTCCGGACTCTCTACTCAATAGAGATCATTGCTAAACCGTTCTGTCTTTCTCGGGACATGGTTGACTGCAAGTACATTTTAATCAGATTCAAGCAGGAGAAACTCCTCTCATCTGAGGAGACTGTGAGGGGAAAAGTCAAGAGTAAATACAGGGCAATGCTCCAATTGCCATGCAGCTCCAACAGATTCTCCTTGTGGATGTAATCCAGGATTTCTGCTCATTTTGGGTGGTGTTACCCAAGTAATGATTCTTGATTTTTTTTGTCAATCCTTCTAAGATGTTAGCTCATTATGGAATCAAACTGTGATAACAACCCCTCTATCTGTCCAAGAAAGTTGCCATTATTGGGCTCAAAAAGTTTCTCTGAGTATCCTCTTAACGGCAAATAATGGAAATTATTCTACTGGGTCGTCGAGAATGACAGTTTCACTTACCACCGGGCCATGTTGTTGCGATGATTCGTGCGATGCATCGGCAAGTTGGAGCGGCTTACTCGATATCTTTGCAGCGTTACTCTTAAAGAAACTAGCGAGGTTCTGCAAACTTTACGGTTCTATTCCTTTACCGAATCTTCTTTCGTTTTTTGCTCCGCTAGGATGGACACGTGCGCTTCGTTTTTCTTTATTTCACTGACTGAAGCTGGCCTAGTTACGGTTTCTCATTTGTAATGACACGCCGAATTAAATTATCTTGTACCTTATAAATATGTAGAATTGCAAACGGGATATGTGTGGTATACAAAATCAAATGTGTACATTATTTCATTATTATTATTATTAAGTGCTTAATGTGGAACCCTATGAAGTTGCTTTTGGAAGAAACTCTCCAAAACTCTCATGTGCGTAGTAAACAGTAATAGATTTGAATGTTGGGTTTAAAAAATAAATGAAAAGTGGGGAACATATTATATGTGTGTTGACCTTTTCTTCGCTTGATTGAAATAAGTCGGTTCAACTATTAAATTTGGTTTTATAAAGCTATTATACATTATTATCAATGCAGGGAATCCTACAAAACTAACTTTTACTAACAAACGTATTATGTTTGACAAGAAAACTACTCACAGCCACCGTAGGAAGCGACCCCTTAACGTCACTGGGAGTTGAAGATTGGCAGGTCTCGGGTTGAATTAACAGTCGAATCACCACGAGATTCTCATTTCTTTTTTTACACTCCTGATTATACAGTCAAGCTTGGTTGAAGGAGAGTTTCTCCCGTTACCAAGCAGCAGCGCGATTACCTATTGGTACGCTGCAACAGTTGTTTTAAAAGATAAATTATGATAGAAGCAAATGAGGAAAAAAACGGAAGCGTTTATTTGATATCCACGTGGAGTCTTTTAATCACAGTATCCGATTTCCTAAATTCTTAAGATCCGTACGATACTGTAGCATGTAAAGCTAGAAATAGTGTTGCCGGAGGGCGTCCTTTTACAATTGTATTTCGTCGGCGAAGTGGTACCCTGTAATTAAGATATTGAGTTTGAGTTCGTCATTGTTTATTAGCCCCGGTATTATGTCAACTAGAGAGGTGTAATGAATGCCCGGCCAGTTTTTTTTTCGTGGTGCAGAACACGGTGTTAACTCGTTACTTAGTTGTAAATATAAAAACGACTCAGTGAAAATCGTATTGAAATCCGTTCTTGCTCAGAACGTTGCAGGTCATGGCTTCCTCGAGGTATGACCCTTAGGTCCCGATGATGCTGTACATTTTCACGAATAAATTGTTTGGTTTTACGTTAGTGCCAAAGTGGTTCCCGAATATTCCAAATGTATGGCTTCACTACTAGTTTGTATGTATTTGCTGGTTGTATTTGCTGCTTACGATCATGTCATCACGCAATTAAGATCGCCAGGAGTACCTTGACCAAGATTTAGAAACTATTAATATTTACTGAAAAAAACGTATCTTTTAGTGATCTTCGGGAACAGATACGAAAAAAACGAAGAGCATTTCAGGAATCCTTAGCAAAAGTCAAGGATGACGGGGACAAGCAGGTAACTAAAAAACAGATTCCAGTAAAAAAAAATATTCCTCGTAAAATCACTAAACTGAGAGCACCGGTCCTAACGTTCCGCGGCAGTCGGTTTAAACTGATTTAACCGATGGACCTGATTTTGATGCGTGAGATTGAACGCGTAATCCTAGAGGAACAGTGTGCGGAGTTTTAGTCATCCTCGTTGACATTGAGAACGCGCGTAGATGTCAATTTATAGATGACGCTTTAGAACAGTTAAATCACTTCTAAATGAATTATTTAAATGTGTTATTTGATCCAACTTAACGTCATTAAATTTGAATTGACACGTACGTGCGCCCCTAAAAAAAATATAAATTAAAGAGGAAGGACATTTTCCATGTCATCCAACGAAGACATAATTATAGTAATAACGGATTGTAAAACAACGGAAGGGGTTTGTTTCTTTGGAGAGAATGAGGGTTTGGGTATGGCTTTGGTTAAACAGGTCTTAACACGTCTTGGAGGAAGAGACGCATACAGACAGAAGCAACAGAAATTTCGCTATATCGAGACAGGAGAACTGCCGCCTCTTAAACGATATATTCTGCCCAACAGGTTCTGGTTGCCAAAGAAATGGAGGTCAGTAAGGAGAGTGGACGGGCTGTGTTGGAGGTATGGAGTTTGAGTCGTTTCCATCTCTGGAGTGACGTATTCTTCTCGTCATTTTTATGAGAGGGCATAAAATTGCTCTCCATGCGAGCCCACGGCAGCCTCGCCACCCTTTTATGCAGAAATTTTTCAAATGCTTTAGAATCCAGAGCACACCTCTGGAATCAGGGAGCCACAAGGAGATTGGGAACTAGCCTTTGGGACTGAGTCCGTCACGTGCAGATCGTTTTATGGTGCTTTGGTCAAACTTAATTTATATTAACTTGCTGAAGGACATGAGTGCGTTTGTTTATGTGTTGGTTCGTCTGTTAGGATCTGGCTGGCGGTGAGGAGGAGGAGCAGGTGGAGAGCCTGAAACGAACGATGATGGCAAAAAGGCAGAGGAGGAAGAAGGTGGGGCTGCTCTCTGCTGCGTCCCAGGATTCACTGGGGGTTTTTTCTATTCAGTTCAATTCAGGTCATACTCAGGTTCCGGAGGCTATGCGGCGGCTTTTCCCCCCAATTGTTTTGAACTGTAATTTATCAGGTCTTTGTCTGGTTTGGCTGTCTCTTGAATTTGTTTTAGAAAGCTGCGGACCTATCCAAACCAAAGTCTCACTATACCCGAAATGGCCAGTCTGGATCATAAAAAGCGCTCGTATTTTAGAATATGAACAAAGGCAATACATTTTAAACTACATCAGTTATTGCCCCAGTCATAAATATAGTTATTTATTTATTATAGTTGACTATAACACACGATACTATACATGAATAAAATGACATGTGTGGAAAATAAGATTTACTTGGTATTTTGACATATGATGGCTCTAAAACTTTGTTTAGAAAGTGATAGATTACCCCCCGTCATTGATTGTGGCTGGGAAGGTAGCACAAATCTTCCTCTGACCTTGGCCCTATGACTGCTGCAGCTCCTGGAGGATAAGTCTGCGGTTCCTTCAAATGAGCCGGCTACCCAAGTTGTTGAGGTCCGTCGCATCCGTAGCGACCCGGTCCCAGAGGCGCTGGTGGCCGAGCCCAATGGCAGCAGACGCAGCCAGAGGGGTGAGGAGTGTCCGAACTGAGCTGTCTCTACGTAGCTCCACATATCTTCGTATTGTTGGGTATGAGGATGGTATTAAAGAGCAACACTTACTTCTGGTTGCTGTGCAAATCTAAAACCCCAGCATCAAATTTTATTTTGTTGTCCTTTAGGGATATGGAGTGAGATAAATCATTCGTAACAGATTACAATTACGGTTAGATATGCTACATGGCTGTACGTTACCTTGTATAACTCTATTTGACAATCTGATGGTTTCCATCTCCCCCCGCAGACCTGCCCCCTTTGCCTGTGACGTCCAGCATCTCGGACAGCTCCATGAGACAACGCATGAAGGAGAAGCTGAGGGCGGCCAGGGTAACTTTTCCAAGCCAGCTAACTCAACTGTGACGGGCCTCCGTGTGGGGCCAATGTGTGCAGCGCAGTTCAGAACAAATGACTCGCTCTGAAGCAATCTTCAGCAAGTGTTTTGTATTAGCCAATAATGTTCCTCTGCTCGGTTGGGAGTTTAGGAAGGAGGTTAACTTCAGCTGGAATGAAAAGCAGGACGGCCTCAGCCTGCTGCCCCCCTCCTCCCAGCTCCAGAAGTACGGCAGCTGTTCAGAACGGGCACAAGCAGGAAGTGATGTATGTCTATGGGCATTGTGCTGCTGGCTCATTGGCTGATTGTTGCTGTGTCAGTCTAAGGCCCTTCTGCAGCAGGAGGCTTCTACCGAGCCAGCCAGTCGCCTGCAGAGCCTCCGGGATCGGGATACTCTCACCAGGTTCGACAGAGAGGTGAGACCACCAGAGGCAACTGAGTTTTGGCCTCTGTGTTCCTTCTTGCCTTTTTCCCCCTCACAGCAAGTTTTCGTGTGTCCCCTTTGCCACCATTTGTTTACAGATGGACGTCGAGCTCAGGAGTCGAGCAGACGGGGCCTCGCCGGTTGCGACCAAAGTTAAGTTTCGAGATGTCGCCCACAGAGCGAGGCAAAAGGCAGAGGTACGAGTCCTCCGGTTTTGGTTCTCTGACAGCAACACTGGTGGATACAGTTACAGGACTGATCTGCGATACATTTACAGACTCGATCAAATAACCGCCAGGCCGCAGTCCCACCCCTCCCCGTTTCTCTGCGTCAACCATAGACAGTGTGAAGGAATTGCACGTCCAAGTTTAACATATGAGTTTATGTGCACAAGGAAATATGCTGACCCCAAAATTCTGAAAGGACTCCTTAGAAATTTAATTAGATGTTTATGAGGTGAAATGATATGTAGAAGTTGTTGTATCTACACATGATATGTAGCACTTAGTGCTGTTTGACGCTAATAAACAGAGAGAGACCGGACTTCCCTCAGAAGAGGAGGCCTACAATTTCTTCACTTTTGACTTTGACCCTGAACCCCTGGAGCATCGCAAAAAGATGGGATCAAGGAGAAGGAAGGGGGACGAGGAAGAAGAGGAAGGAGAAGAGGAAGAGGTGGGGGAGGAGGAGGAAGAGGCCAGAGAGGAGGAGGAACACAATGAAACAATGGGCGGGGTAAGGCTAGTTTTATTATTGCAAATTTTAGTAGCCCGAATTCACTTTGTTTGTGAAAACGTTGATCCATCCACTGAGTGGAGGTTTATAACTCAGTCGCTTTGACCATAAATAGTTTTTGTCCATAATAGTTTTTGTGACCACTCCTCAGGATGAGGATGCACCACTCGTGGATGACCAGCAGGAGGAGCTGTTCGTCATTGACCAGACTGCAGAGGACTTCCTGGAGGTGAAAAAGGCGGAGTATGTCGGGTACCAGAAACGCATGCAGAGGGCTAGCCAGCTGCTCTTCACCCCCAGCCTGAGGACAGGTACAGAACCACATGTTGTTATAATAAATTGTCCAATAAATATTGGTTCTGCTCTCACACATCCATCTCGTTATGTGTGTGTGTTTGTTTGCACCTACCAAAGCACCAGCCTCCTGCAAGGTGCCTCAGAACATGCAGCCACGTTACCTGGAGGATGAGGGTCTGTACGTAGGGGAGAGGCCATCTGTGTCCTTAGCCAATCAGAACATCCTGGAGAACCGCATCCTGCAGCAGGAGGAGGAGGTATCTATCGCAGTGAAACGCATATGCAGTCCAAACTCTTTGCAATGCAGAAACACTGTGAAGATAAATTTGCTGTGAGGCCTGTCTGACTCGGCGTACGGTTATACGGGAAACGCCCCGCTGGAGTGTCCATGGTTTCTTTCCCTGCTCCTCTCACAAACGCCTGACTTTGCCTCATTGTCGTACCTCCTCAGGGGAAGAAGTGGTTCGGAGATGACGGAAAGGTCATGGCTCTGCCAGACCCTATCAAAGCGTCCCCCACTCGGCCCTCATTCTTCCGCCTGGAGGAAGACCTGGACCCCGCCCTGCAAACTGTCTACAGGAAGGTAAGACAGTTCTACCTGGATAACTAATAGTATTGTTGCTAGGCACTGTTGATGGCCAATAGCATTGGCTCGAGTTAAAACTAGTGTATTAAAACTGCTCTGGCTGTCTGATGAGGTCATTGAGAAAACATCCATTGTGTGAGAGGGAAGAGGTTCACATGAAGCTGTTTAGCCTGAAGTAAGCCAGCTCTGATGTATCCCAGGTGCAGGCAACCCAAGTGTGACTACCAGATGGATGTGGACGTGTTTAAGTTTTGATTGGTTGGTTGATTGACTGACTGCTGGGATTTCATATCGCAGGCACTGAAATCGAAGTATGCCAGTCGCTACATCCCGGGGGCGGGAGACCCACAAGGGGACTACCAGCTGGACGTGGACGTGTCGGGTCTCCTATTCTCCCACCACCCGCTGTACAGCCGCGAGCACGTCCTGGGTGCCCGGCTGGCACAGCTATACGACCAGCACCTCACCAGGCAGCATAAGAACCTCACGGGTCTCCTCACCGACAAGGTGGCCGCTCACTCCTCCATTTCCTTATCTTGTATCCGGCCCTCTCCCCGGCGCTCCTTAATCCAGGAATGGCAGATGTTACTGAGTTGTAGTGCTAATGTCTATTGTTTTTCTTTTAACCTCAGCATGTTGAATCGGGAAACTTTTTGGGGCGTTTTTTTTCCTCAAAATGCGAACCGATAACTCATTCGTTTGATGAATAATGCTTATTCAGCGATACGGTTTAAACCATTCACAAATCGGTTTAGAGAGATGTGCTGCCCTCGAGTATCAGACATTGATTTTTTTGTTTTCCTTTTTTCCCCCCCAAACTCAGCTCAATGGATTAAGGAACGGCGTCCGCAATATTACCGAACTTTGTGGACAAACCCCTAATCCCGTTACGCTACAGAGGATATCGGAGTACAGATATGAAATCAAGTAAATGTCACTGATTCTTTATTGTGATCATCACTTGTGTCTTGACATTTGTTTGCTTATTGCTATGCACACTGTGTATAGTTACATACATGTAGTTGGATCATAATAGATGCAGTTATTACTAGTTGATATTATTATTGTCGTAAAGCATTCTATTCTAGAGCTTGATAGCAGCACCCCACCAAGGATTCGGTTAGTCTGTCATTGTGACCGGTGCTCCGCAATGACCCTCAGCTCCAGAGTCCAGCGTCAAAAGCACCACAGCAGGACAGTCCAGCGCATTTTATGTTAACAAGATTGCATAATTGTGTAAGGAAGAGGGAACAGCTGCTCCACTCCATGCTCTCTGAACTTTGTTGTACACGTCAAATAGTTGGAGTCTGTCCAAGGCATGGTTGTTTATTTTGACTCTAAATCTAAACAGCGCTTCTCTAAGCTGCCATCTGATCCTGATTAAGCTCTTTTCCCTCTAATTATCTTCAGATGTGGAGTTGACTGAGCCCAAATAGCTAATATATGGCATGGTTTGTAATATTTTAGCTGGTTACCAGCCTTCTGCATTCGATTGTAGCACAAAAAAAAACCAGTGGCCTGAGATTTTGCTTTGGCCGTTGTCGTCATGGTTGCGTTGTGATTGACAGGAGCACTCGGCAGCTGCGGGATGTGGAGCAGGAGAAGGACAGGACCCTGCTGAAGAGCATCGTGAAGGTCTGGAAGGACATTAAAGCCCTGAGAGCGTTTCAGAGGTTCACCAACACACCATACAAGCTCTACCTACGAAGGTACAACTAGACTGAAGACTTGGACACTAAGACTAAGACTTGCTCTACAGTGCAACTGAACTCTGCACTCGGATATAGCATTACTGGACTGAACAGTCACTGCAGATCTCTGTGACAGTGTTGGATTGTGGTGGTAGTCTGTTTGATGGCATGGTGCTGTAGGAGGTGTGTGTGTGTGTGTGTGTGTGTGTGTGTGTGTGTGTGTGTGTGATGACTTGGTGGTAGAGGAGATGAGTATGATGGTGGAGGAGGTGTGTGTGATGGCATGATTCTGTAAGTTTTTTTTTTTTTGTGTGTGTGTGTGTGTGATGACTTGGTGGTAGAGGAGATGTGTGTGATGGTGGAGGAGGTGTGTGTGTGATGGCGTAGTGGTGGACGAGGTTTGTGTGACTGTAACCGTGTCTTCCAGGGAGGAGGTGGAGAGAAAGAAAGACGAACGTGAGTTTGAGGCGGAGATTCAGGCGGAGTTGTTGGAGCTGTTGATGGAGTTTGAAGAGGACTACCAGAGGAAGCTCTCCGAATACAAGAGGCAGCAGGACGAGTGGAGGGCCTGGAAGAAGAAGCGGGTAGGGCTGTTGGGCTGTTGGGCTGTTGGGCTGTTGGGCTGTAGGGCTGTAGGGCTGTAGGGCTGTAGGGCCAGCTCACTAGTGAAGCTTCCCTCCGCTGGGGATGACTCCAGACCCTAGCAGCAGCACCCAGTAATGCGTTGGACATGTAAAATTGTATGGGTGGGGGGTTCATGAGTGAAGACCAGTACTGACGTGGTCCCTTCTCATTCAGGCTTCACTTGTTTTAATTGTACAAAGCACCGTTTTCTTCTGGGCAGGTCTTGTTGGTCAGCAGTCAACAGTGGGAAATGCAGGCTTTCCTGTTTTTCTTCCTTTACCCAGAAGGCCAGAAAGAGCAAGAAGAAAAAGAAGAAGCATGTGGGTCATGAAGACGAGAAGGAGGAGGAGGAGGAGGAGGAGGATGATCGTGAAGAGGGTGGGGAATATCTGGGGGAGGAGCCTCCGAAGCCGACTCCCCCTGAGCAGCAGGAACCGGGGCTTCTGGAGCAGCAAGTGCGCGAGAAAGCGGCCAGGATCCGCAGGAAACCGGGAGAGCCGATCCTGGTCCCAGAGGTCACCATGTCGGGCAGCGTCACCCCCAGCGATCAGTGCCCCAGGTGGGTGATAACGGTGTGCGACCCAGTGTCTGTGTCCTAGGATGTTGGCTGGGCATAGCCTAGAGCCATTTTCATTGGGAGCTCTTGAAGGTTCCACAGGCAGTTTGCTGTGCTTCCTGTAACCAGGAAGTTCTAATCCCAGAAACGGGTGTAATGCTGAACAAGGTGCTTGGGAAGTCCTATCTCCGTAGCTGTGGACTATGTTCTCTCCGTGAACCCCTGTTTGGGTACTCCACAGGGGGGAGTTTGCCAGACGAGAGGATGTGGCCAGGCGCTCTCTGTTTGTGAAGGTTCTGTACAACGACAAGGAGGTGTCCAGAACGGACAGCCGCACGCTCAACGCCGATTTCAGAGTCCACTTTGGTCAGATATTCAACCTCAAAATCGTCAACTGGCCAGAAAGCATCAAGCTGCAGGTAGGCACGTGTGTGAGTTTAAAGAAAGAAAATCCTTCTGCTGCAGGGGATTTCAATCTTTGAAAATGTTTTTATGATTAATTTACTTGTTTTTTTAGAAACTGTACCTTGTGGTCTCAAGTTTTTCCCTGAAGCACCCCTTCCCACATGTAATTCTTGCTGGTGGTGGTGGTTTAGCGAACACTGAGATGCGCTATAGCCCACAAGAACATTTAGCCTGTATATATATCTCTAAGTGTCAACTGGCATGTTTTCTAAGGATGTTTTTCCACAGTTGCCTCTGGTTCTGTTCCTTGTGACGCGACGCAGCCCTCTCTCCCTCGTCTCTCGCCCCGTCCAGGTGTTCGAGGTTGCGGGCTCGTCCCCCTCTCTGCTGACCGAGGTGTTTGTGCCCATCCCGGAGTCCACCGTTGTGACAGGCTCCGCCCCCCTCGAGGAGCTGGAGTTCAGCAGCAGCCAGCGCGTCGCGTTTGAACACGAGGGCGTCGGCAGCGGTACGAGCGGGGAGGGCCTAGTTCATCAAACACGGTTGCCTTTTCACTTCCCATTTGCTTACCTGACCTAACCCCTCCTGCCCCCAGACGTGCCGTTCTCATTCGAGGCCGACGGTAGCAACAAGCTGACCCTGCTGACCTCTGGGAAGCTTTCCTATTGTGTCTCCTGGGCTGTCGGCGACAACGACGTCCCACTGGCTCCGCCCATTTCTCATCAGTCTGGAGGTGCACACAGGTCACTAACATCCACATCCTCCCCCAAAACACACATGCAAGCTTTTCAGGATGGGTGACTGCTGAAACCTCTGCTGAAACCCTCTCTCTCCCTGACAATAGCGCCTTCAGGCATATGGATGCCATCGCGTGCATCGGTGCGTCTGGCCTCAGCGACATGAAGAGGCTGAGGAAGTGGGCGGCAGAGTCCCGGCTCGACCCCAACGACCCCAACAACGGCGCTCTCATGCAGCTTCTAACTGTGAGAGACCACCTTACTCATTACTGTTGGGTCACCGCGAGAAAGTCTGGGGGGGCACGTTTTGCAGAGAAAAAGGTTTTTAATACAGGTATTCTTGCTGTGTTGACCTTGCATTGATACAATGTTGCAGCAGTCTCGCTGATTCAGCAGTCTCCACAGCACCTATGTACTTTTGCTTCTCCCCCTTCTATGTCTGGGCATGTAGGCGTGTAGCCAAACCAGCAGTTTCCATCACTTTCTATGTGCAACTGCTCACTGTCCTACGAGTCTTATGGACTACATAGCTTATTTTCTAAAGACCTTGGAATTCTTAAATAGTGAATTGGTTTAATGGCAAAATAGACTTCCTCAGCTCATCAGTGTCTTCCTTCCACACATGTACTGTCTCTCGCATTTGAACGAGGAGCTGTAGGCTACTTGCATTAACGCCAAGGTTCCCCGCCCAGGTGGCCAGCTCCGGAGAGGTCCAGGCCCCTCACTACTTCCGCCTGGAGCAGCTCCAGGGGGAGTTCAACTTTGCCACGGACGAGGAGATCCTGAGGTCCAAGAGGTTCCGCCTGCTGGCGCTGAGGAGTGGCGAGGTGGCCGAGTTCCGCAGCTACAGGAACGTGCCGGCGCTGGACCGGGATGTCTCCGACAGGGTGTTCCAGGTGAGGCCGAGAGTGGGGGGGGGACATCAGGTGAGGATGATGGGCTCAGGTAGCACAGGGTCACATCTCCTCATTCTTTCACACAGTTTAACACTGTGCTCTGTGGCATTGACCTGTGTCCTCTGGCCTTCCTGATGCTAATGTTATCTTGCCCCTGTTTCTTCCGTCTCCGTGGATGGAAAGCTGTTGGGGTTGGGCAGCGTTCTGTCATTGTAATTTGTGCTCTCTGAGATGGGACGTTGTTGCCTGTCAGGACTACGAGAGGAGGCTGAGGGAAGGACAAGTCGTTGACACGAAGGATCACCTGGATGCCCACAGAGCTCTGGTGGCCAAATACCTGCAGAAGGTGCGTTTTACCTAGAGACGTGCTTTTCTCCATGATCTTCAGAGTCTTTAGCTTTATGCACTTCAAATCTTAAATACATACCTGGTCTTTTAAATTATGTGTATCCATTTTTCAATATGATTTAGTGTTTTATCTGTAAGAGTTGTTTATCAACGCAATCTCTCTCTCTCAGGTTCGAGAGTCTGTCGTCAGTCGCTTTCTGGTCGCCAAGCACCACTTCCTCCTGTCGGATTTGGTCCAAGAGGAGGAGGTTCCTAGCATTGGGTAATGCCCCGTAAAAGTTTGCCCCGGCGTCTGCCTGGCTCAGAAAGCTGAGATTTGTTTTTTTTTTACTGCGGCATTCTGAATTTCCTTTCATGTTCCTGCTCGGAAAAGCCTTCCCTCCATCTCTCTCACTGAAATTTAGCACTGCTCTTTTATTTGGGAGGCTGGGGAATCTTAAATCAAGCTGTCTGGAGGTTTGACCAGGCTTAGACGGATCACAGGGCAGTTTGTTCTCTTTTGGCAGGCCTCTCTCTGAAGTATTTGAACTCTTAATGTACTGTTCCACCGGTGGAGTGATTCTCTTCCATCAAAAGATAACTTTTTCATTGGGTCTGAAAGCGTTTCTCTCTCACGTTGGGAATTTCAAAGAGAGTGCCTTTCATCATCGTAGATTTATTTTATTTTTGCTTGGCCAAAGATTTCGGAGAAATGCATCTCGTTAAGATATTTAAACCTATTCTTAGCATGAATAAATGGACAGCAAATTCCCAACACGGTCATTTTCTAAAAAGTATTTTTCTCCTGGACCAGCAGTGATCCAGATGTTTTCTCACAAAGCTCTCAAATGTAAATTTACTGCTAGACTTTAAAAATCCATCCTAAATCAGCCGTCGTTATGTTGCACTTGATCATGCTTATGTTATGACATTTTTTGGTTAAATATTGAGTTACCCTTTTGTGTTAATCTTTATTATCAATGCGATCTCCTGTCTCATTCATTTTTCTTTCATTTATTTTTTTTCCATTTCCTGGTTTTGCTTTGCCGTTTATGTTTAGTGGTGCGGGCGCAGGGTACGTCACAAAGCTTCTTTTCTGCTGTTACTTTGTATTCCCCCATGCCGGTAGTGTTGGTCTTCTTATTGTGTCCATAGTCCACGTGCTATTCAGATCTGGCTTTTGTACCTATGCAAGTAAGTAGTCTAGTATGCCGGTGTAGAACTTGTGCTTGTCATCGTTCACTGTTAGTGGTGTCTTAATATTTCCAAGTGTATTGTTATTCTCATTATGGTTGTTGTTGTTGTTTTTATTATTGTGTTTGTTAGCTGAGACACACATGTCCATGGTGTCCTCCACTTAAGGTTTAACTGACTTCCTCACAGTGTTAATATTTAAACCTTTTTTGTCTGTGGACGGTTTGTAAAACTGCCATGGATTTAGAATGAGCCATGTACATGCTGCCTTCAGGGTTCTGAGCCTGAACCTTTTCAAACTGGCCGAGCCCAAGAGGCCACTGAAACCCAGGAGGAAGGAGAGGAAGAAGGTTACTGCTCAGAACCTGTCTGACGGAGACATCAGACTGCTTGTCAATGTCATCCGGGCCTATGACATCCCCGTCCGCAAGCCCCTCGCCAGGTACGACGTTGTTACTGTTACCCTTTTCCGGGCACAACGTTATCACTGTTTGCCCAAACCCTTTTCCGGGCACAACGTTATCACTGTTAGCCCAAACCCTTCTCCAGGCACAATGTTATCACTGTTAGCGCCAAGCCCTCACCAGGTCCGACATTACTGTTAAAGTACACCCACAGGATGATATCATCCTTGATGAATGCAATTCTGGCCACCTGTGGCAGGGCTGTGAACATGCTTGTGATCGCGCACGCTCCCATTCCAGCAAACCCTCGGTGGCCTCCAAGTCGGCCCGGTCCTTCGCTGAGACATTCGCGGCGGGGCAGACCTCACAGAGTAGCCTGCAGCCCAATGACTGGCCCCTTAGCCAGGTAACCCCTTCCTGCTCGTCTCACCATGTTACCTATCCCCTTAGCCAGGTAACCCCTTCCTGCTCGTCTCGCCATGTTACCTATCCCCTTAGCCAGGTAAC
>JAOYSI010051905.1:0-14775 GCA_025775065.1 Hiodon alosoides
CATACACTCACACAAACATGGAGAAGATCACTCTCTCTCACATACATACATACATACATACATACATACATACATACATACATGTATGTGTTTGTTATCTTCTCCATGTTTGTATGTACACACATCTTTGTACAGCCTTTTTGTATTTACAATGGGATTGCAGTGAGTTGAGTTTTCAGCACTTGGAATAAAGGGAAGAAGCAGCAGCATAACGACATTGAGGCAGTGCAGGGGCAGTGCAGGTGGCGCCAGGAGACATATAGGAGAACACCTGGAGTTCAGGGGAGGAAGGGGTTCTAGTTTTAGGGAACACCAGTGCAAAAACTCTCTGGATGAGGTTTTGTTTGGGGTGTAATGAGGGTGCTGAGTCCCCCTGGGACACATTGTTCCCTGTTTTGACAGGCTCCCTATGATGAGGGTTAGGGGACTGGGAAAGCTTCCCTTAAGGTTAAGTGGCGAAACTAGGATTGAAATTGCACACCGTGCATACCTACCACACCACGTGTTCAGCATCCTGCCCACACCAGAGACATACAGCCAATCGGCTTTCAAGTCCCACAGTCCTCTGTAGCCACCAATGATCTGCCCATATGAAAAAGCAATTTCAGGAGGTATTAAGATGTATGATCTGAAATATATAATCTGATCCTATATTGCTATACATACACTATGCATATTTATTAAATAGCTCAAACTCTGCACTTGTGCATATATTGCCTTTCATATATTATTTGTAATAATGTGACTCTCTACATATTCAAATATTACTATATATATAAATGATTTCCAAATATGTTAAACATTAAAAAATAACCTATATTTCATTTATTACTGTAAACCTCGTCTATTGCTTTTTCATAGGACTCCAGGATTCTCCAGAGCATCCTGACTAGACTCAGAGGTAGAAACCAATTGGGCCTTGCCTGAGCCGGCCTGAGAGCTACTTCTCCCCCTGCTGAGACAGTCGAGGGATGTGAACAGGTGCGGACTGGGCCCCTGGGATGCTCCGTGTAAGATAAGAGAGAAGTGACACCCATCACTATGACACCCCTGCCATAAGAGAGACAGAGATGACTTAATTGACTTCATGGAAACAAGGGGTTCCAGATTCCATTCAGCAACTTAAGTTTCATTTAAATGGAGACACAAGCAGAACAGCACATGATTTAGATAAGGCAAAGAAAGAAAACTAAAAAAAAAATTACAATACAAAATTTGTTTGCTGTATCAAATACCAAATTTATATATATATATAGTGTACTTGGTGGTCCTTGTTTCCAGTGTCTAATCTCGAGCAGTTTCTTTCAGCCATGAAGAAGAGGATGAGGACGGAGAAGGTTCTGATCCGGGAAGGGTTTTGGGGGAGCATGCTCCTCAACAGAGGTGCAACAGTCTTTATGTACAACTGGAGGAGAGTGAAGGGTTCCTAGCGGGTATAGGGCTATGGTGGGTGCCGGTGTCATAGTGCCGTGCTCTCCGATTCCTCTTCAGACTCTGCTGACACCACTGAGTTCCTGCAGGGGGCAGCATCTGGCTTCTCCTGTGGGCTGTCCAGTTCAATGTTGATGGTGGGAATCTCCAGATCGCAGAGAGAGTCTAACGATGGCAAAGGCAGTGATGAGGAAGGCGAAGAAAAAACAAACAAACAAACAAATTAAAAGGAAAAAGGGAGGGAACAAAGATGGAGGAGAGAAACGTGAAAGTCAGTCGTTATACATATTACCGGGATACATATTTTCAGATCATTTGGCACATGACTGTGGTGACTCCATGGACACATTTTATGAGGGGAAGTGACCATACACAGTGGTATGACAGAGCTCAACTCTTTTTGTAAGGTTCCTCTGCGTTTCCCTGACAACACTACAGCCTCCGCACTTCAGATGCGACCTTTGACACGTAGGAAAAAACCTAGAAAAAGGAAAAACTGACATATTTTCTTTAACAGCTGGGAGAGATAATTCAGCACCATTTGCTTTGTTAAATGAAAATCTTCGTAAATCATCTTTCTTATTTGGCCTTCCTGTATTATTTGAGGGATGTGTTCAAGAACAGTTCATAAGTGTCCATAAGTCTTTTTATAAATTGCTAACTACGGGTTGCTTTCAATCGGCTAATAAACTGTTTGTGTGAGAGATCGAGTGTGTGTGTTTGTCTGTGTGTGAGAGAGAGTGAGTGAGAGGGTGTGTGTGAGAGTGAGTGAGACTGAATAAGTGTGTTTGTCTGTGTGTGTGTATGTGTCTGTCTGTGTGTGAGTGTGTTTGTGGAAAGGAAAAGGGAGTGATGAGGCTCTTGTATGTGTATTTGTGTGTGGGGGGGGGAGAGGGTTAATCGTGCGTCTACACACACAGCCAGGACAAGGGTGAGGTAAAAGGTACAGGGGGTGTGGGTGGTGGGGTAACTGGGAAGCCGCGGTGCGACACAGTGCCAAAAGCCATGCACAGCATAGGCTCAGCCCTCATGCAAGGGCCGCTCTGACACGGACGAGTTAGTAGTTCACAGCGGCCGCAGAGGACGTACATATATATATATATATATATACATATACGCGTACACAGTGGCATGTAGGAGGCACCAGCGTTAGCTATGACGGTGCAGTGAAGTTTTATAGAGTCACTGAAGCTTACCCCTCACATTTAGCCCACACAGAATGGCTGCTCACACAGCTGTAGATACACAATGATGGTCATTGACAGAAGAAAAAAAGTTAATAGCACAGAACAAAAAACCACCACCACTTCTGTTGCTACTACTACTACTGCTACTACTAGTACTACTACTACTACTAATAATAATATAATATATAATATGTAACTATAAAGATTCCCATAAAGAAAAAGATTACGGACAAAGCCTTTCTCCTTTCCCCAGCAAGACCAGCCAGCTAACACAAACTTAATGTACTACAACATTAAGAGAACGTAGCTTGTGAGCTGGGTGGGGCCTCTGGGGAAAAAAGCCATAAAAGTGTTTGGGGCTCTTAGCCATCTTCAGGGAAAGGGCTAGAAGTCAGAGTTATCCTAGAAACAAAATACGCTGCAAAACGTCTGAAAAGTGGAATTAGATAGATTCAGATATTCTAATGATATATAAATGTAAATAATCTTCTACAAGTGATATAAAGTGCAAGAGGCCCTGGAACAAGAGGCCCTTATTGTCAGTAGAACAATATTAAAATTTTATTTTGCTTAGCAGACGCTTGCATCCATAGTAACTTACACAGCTTACAATGTCTACATTAATTCTCTAATAAAGCTGGATATCTTTAATTCAAGTACCTTGCTTAAGGGTACAGCAGCTGGGGTTGGACTTGAACTGGCAAACTTTCAGTTACAAGCCTGTCCCCGAGTCCACTATACCACCCTAGCCATATTCCCAGTAAAATAAATACCCCACAAAATCAGACATTGAAGCCCCACAAAATTGGGACTCTGGAAGGACCCCTCTCCTTGCCTGGGTGGTGGAGATGGCCTTACCTGTTGACAAGCTCTCCCCCGGGGACAGTCCCTCCAGCAGGCCATGCCCAAGCGGCTGGGTGCCGGAGCCTGTTGCTCCGGGGGTGGTGGGTGGCTGAGGTGGGGGCAGACTGGGCCGCTGCCGGGGCTTAGGGGTGGGCCGAGACTTGGTGAGCGTGCCGGAGAGGGATGGTGGGGAGGACAGTGAAGAGGAAGAGGATGGGCCAGATGGCTGGATCTGCCCCAGGGAGGAGATGGTGGTGTAGCCCTGGGGGTAGCCGAAACTGTATGGGGAAGGGGTGTTTGGAGGGGTAGGAGACAGGCTGACTGGCGACGGCTGGCCTGTGGACTGGTCGGCCGTGCCCCCGGACTGACCAAAAGGCACCTTGGGTGGAATGGGGGCTAGCTTCTTGGATACTTCAGGCAGACAGAAAGAGAAAGGGAGGCATGAATGTTTAAACATTTCACTTATAAATGAGATGGGTCAATTGGGTTGATCGAGATAAAAATGTCACACAATGCGCCCCTAGTAGGACAGAGCATGAGCACACTAATGGTTGATACCTTTGTGCAGGCTGTGGGGGCTCTGCTCATTGGATGGCTGTGCCTGTCCGCCACTGGCTGCACCCACCATGGGAGCCACCCCCTGGACACCCTTCGGCCCAATCACAGGAGAGAGCTCTTTGTTCTTCAAGGTACTGGAGTGATTAAAAAAAAGAAGACAACACAGGTTTCATTCTCAGCATCCTTGCTGGACCACTTCCTTGTCGGTAGAAATTAGTCATATTCAATGTACAGGAATCTCTGGGGTAGACGGAAATGGGGCAGAGACTGCCAGACTCTCAAAATGTTTATTTCCCAAAACAGGTAAAGAATTTTCTAAAACACAAAATGTTTGTGCACTGCAGCGTTCATTGTCGAGCACAATACAAATGCAACAATGTCAGAACGTTACCAGCTGGGTGGACCTCGCCCATCCTCAGTTAACCCATTGTGATTTGGTTACATTTGTTTGTTTTCTGTGTTTGTTTGATTTTGACACCCCTACCTGCTCTCAGCACAGCTGCCCAATCTCTTTCACATCCGTAAAATGAACCACCACACCATCATTAAAATCCACAGAATCCTCACACAGTGGAGACAAATAGAAGAAATGAGGATAATCAAAAAAGAAATGTCATATAAATGCATTCTGCATCTTTGTCGATTTGAGTCTGTATATACAGTGCCTTGCGAAAGTATTCACCCCCCTTGACATTTTTCCTATTTTGTTGCCTCACGACAACATTTGGAATTAAAATGGATCTTTTGGGGGTTTGTATCATTTGATTTACACAACATGCCTACCACTTTGAAGGTGCAAAATATTTTTATTTTAAAAAAAAAAATAAATAAACAAAAAAAAAAAAATAAAAAATTTCGGGGGCATAACTTTTCACCCCCCCCCCCCCCCCCCAAGTCAATACTTTGTAGAGCCACCTTTTTTCGCAATTACAGCTGCAAGTCTCTTGGGGTATATCTCTATGAGCTTGGCACATCTAGCCACGGGGATTTTTGCCTATTCTTCAAGGCAAAACTGCTCCAGCTCCTTCAAACTGGATGGGTTCTGCTGGTGTACAGAAATCTTTAAGTTATACCACATATTCTCAATTGGATTGAGGTCTGGGCTTTGACTAGACCATTCCAAGACATTTAAATGTTTCCCCTTAAACCACCCGAGTGTTGCTTTAGCAGTATGCGTAGGGTCTTTGTCCTGCTGAAAGGTGAACCTTCGTCCCAGTCTCAAATCTCTGGAATTCTGAAACAGGTTTCCCTCAAGAATTTCCCTGTATTTAGCGCCATCCATCATTCCTTCAATTCTGACCAGTTTCCCAGTCCCTGCTGATGAAAAAATCTCTACAGCATGATCCTGCCACCACCATGCTTCACTGTGGTGATGGTGTTGAGATGTGTTGGGTTTGCGCCAGACATAACATTTTCCTTTATGGCCAAAAAGCTAAATTTTAGTCTCATCTGACCAGAGTACCTTCTTCCATATGTTTGGGGAGTCTCCTACATGTCTTTTGGCGAACACCAAACGTGTTTGCTTATTTCTTTCTTTAAGCAATGGACAGACACTCCAATCTCTGCTGTGGAGCTTTGCAGCTCCTTCAGGGTTATCTTTGGTCTCTTTGTTGCCTCTCTAATTAATGCCCTCCTAGCCTGGTCCGTGAGTTTTGGTGGGTGGCCCTCTCTTGGCAGGTTTGTTGTGGTGCCATACTCTTTCCATTTTTAAATAATGGTGTATTGTTTTTTTTCTAAATGTTCCACCTTTCCAAAGCCAATTCTTTTTAGATGCACAGACGGATATGTAATCGCGTTTGCATACAATGTTTGACAATTAGATTTAGGCCTACTTACTTTTCTTGATTGCTTCTTTCTTTGGTTGATGGGTTCCTTTGAAAGATTTCTTTTAGCTGATGAATCCAGCTTCAGCGTGCATGATTGTGTTTGTTTGATTGTGTGATGTGTGCATTCGCATTCAAACAAATAAGTATAGGCGTTCAAATCAAAGTTCAAAAACAAATATGTACATAAATCAACTGTCTCCTTCTAACTATGCGATATGACGCGACACGGTTGACTGAAGTTTCATGGTGGCATCTAACCAGGACCAGCACACCTGCCTCCAATTAACTAGGTGGTGGCTATGTTTCCACGGGAGGAATATATTTCCAAATATGGTGCTATTCCATCGCTGTCTTTCCCGGAGAAATGGAAGATTCTCCTTCAACCATCTGGTCCAGAATAGATCCGAGATGTACTGGACTTGCTTCCAATGGCGTCTAGCATACAAGTAATGCGGATTGAATACGCCGGGTGGCAGAACACCTTGAGCTGAGCTGGACCTTGAGCTGAAGATGGTTAGGGGTAAGAGCTTCCAAATCACTTAGGTTGTTTGAGACAGTTGTCAGTGGGCGACCATTCAGAATTGCTTCCACCTCACACATGACAGTTAAGAGGCTTTCATCATCCAGATTCTGTTGTTTAGTGACAGATAGCAGAGTTTTCTTGACCAGACGGATTAATCTCTCTCATATTCCACCATGATGGGCTCCATACGAAGGATTAAAGGTCCTTTGCTGAAGGGCTTGTTCGATTTGATTGAGATTCCATTCTTTTAAAGCTTCCTTCAGTTCATTTTCTGTGGATATGAAATACGTCAGATCTTATTTCAGCCTCTTGGCCTCATCTACTGATGAAACTGAATGCATTAATACAATAATCTGTATCTAATGAATGAGCCAACTCTAAATGTACCGCTCGGCTAGCGAGGCAGGTAAAAATTACTCTGTATTGTTTTACAATGCTCCTTCCTCTTTTTACTCGGCCCAAAGTAGTTGACCCCCACGTGCCTGAATGGCGGCAAGTTGGTGTTATCCTATCTTTGGGTAAATCTGCAATCTTTTGTTCCCCAACTGTGGCAAATAGACGTCAGCATATAAATGATATTTCTTGCCAGTGCATTCGCACAGGGAATCCAGTTTTGCCTCAATCTTGATAACATGTGATTTATGCCACTGTGACTGACCTGATTATGGATGTTTCGGAGAGTTTGGAGACATGGTGATTCTTGGGAAGAATAGCAGGGTGCTTCACTTCTTCTGGCATTTTCATTTTGTTCAATTATCCCCCAACTCTCAAAAGACAATTTTCAAGCAAAGGATCAAGCTTGTACAATGTACTGTTCTTCTTGACAGAACCACTGGCTCGCAGTGTTGTCAGCTCATCTGCAAAGCTTAGTTTCTGACAGAAGCGAATTATGGCTTCCTCTGCCTTTTCCAAATTATGTGTGAGAGCAGTCATTGTTTCTTTGAACCTTTTCATTTCAATCATCTGCATCTGCTTGTCCATATCCCTTTGTTGTGCGTGCACAATGGTGAGTATTTCCTAACGCTTTTTACTCAGTTGTAACAAGACTTTTTTCAAGTGCAGAAACCATGAAGTTGCTCTTCTTAGTTTTATCAAGTCAGAAAAATTAAATATTAGTTTGCTTGTTGCCTCTTGCTCATGTGAAACGATTGAGTTCACAGTGACCTTTTCTTTCTTTATTTCAGGGTCATCACAATCGTCTGAGGGGAATGAGGTAGGTTCATCAGGAAGTCTTGGCCATTCGTCTTCAGGTTGTTTCAGGAAAACTGGACTACTGCACCAAGTGTTGCACTTCAAAAATGCCTCAGCATGGAGACCCCGAGAAGCATGGTCTGCTGGGTTCAGTTTGTTGTTGATGTTTTGCCACAGTGATAAATTTGTTGCTTCTCTTATGACACTCACTCGTTTGGCTACGAAGGTATGAAATCTTTGACACTCATTTTTGATGTACTTTAGTACGACATACTGTCTCTCCAGAACAAGGATTTCTCAAGAGGGATATGCAACTCTGTAGTCAACATCTTGTCAATGCGTACTGCAAGGGTTGCTACAGTAAGCTCCATCCTAGGGATTGTAATTTGTTTGAGAGGTGCCACTCTTGCCTTTCCCATTATGAAAGTTGTGTGCACATCATCCTTTTCATTTGACATCTGTAGGTAGGCAACAACACTATACCCTACCTCACTTGCATCACAAAAGCGGTGTAACTGTGCAGACTGGATTGGTCCGAATTGCTCTGGTTTGATACACCGGGTGATTCTGAAGTCTTCCATCTGCTTCAAACCTATCAACTGTTTTTGCCACGGTTCTCTGGAATTTCCTGACCCCATCTGCAATTAAGTTTACACAGTTGTTTTAGTATGTGTTTAGCTGTAAAAACAATCGGGGCAAGGAATCCAAGTGGATCATAGACTGAGCTTACAGTAGAGAGGATACCTTGTCTAGTCACTGGTTAGGGTTTCAGGCAGACTTGGAACTTAAAAGTATCTTCTTCCACGCACCACTGTATTCCAAGCGCTCTTTCAATGGGAAGAGTTTGTTTCTCCAAATCCAGGTTATTCACTTGCTTGGCTCTCTCCATCTCAGGATTTGAAGCCAGCACAGTTCTGCTGTTACTTATCCACTTGGTTGAATCCTCCTTTTCCACATCCATCTGTCAGCTTTGCACAATGAGTCACAGCTTCTGCTTCGGCGGGAACAGACTTTAAAAAATCATCCACATAGGAATTTTGTCATACAGTGTCAATGGCTTCAGCTGAGAACGTATCTTTGTTGTCCTCTGCTGACCTTTTTAAAGCATAACTGGCAGAGCTGGACGAGGACGCAGCACCGAACAGATGAACGGTCATCCTGTACTCAGTGAGGGGTTGGGCGACGTCACCGTCCGGCCACCATATGAAACGAAGATAGTCCTGGTCTAAGGGTGCAACTTTAACCTGATGGAACATTCCCCCCATATCAGTCATGAAAGCAATTGGTTCCCATCTGAACCGCAACAAAACACCAAGTAATGTGTTGGTAAGGTTTGGACCTTGGATCAGGTTGTCATTAAGGGAAGTTTCTTTTAATGAAGCAGAAAATCAAAAACGACATGGATTGAGCCTTTCCTTGGGTGGTGAACCCCATGATGCGGTATGTACCATACCTTTCCACTATCAGCCTTGAGCTCTTCCTGTGGCACAGGCTCAGTATGACCTTTCTGTATTACGCCTTCTAAAAATGTTATTTATTCATCATGAAATGCTGGATTCTTGTGGAACTTTCTCCGTAGTGACATCGCTCGTTGTTCTGCCAGATGGCGATTGTTTGGCATTTTTAGGTTTAGGATCACCCACTTCATTTGAGATGGGGTGTTCAAAACATCCAAAAATTCAACATCATGCATTGTATTAACAAGTTCATGTTTTTAAGTCTCTTTCTTGTTTTTCAAGCGCTTCTTTTTTCTTTAAATTGGCAGCACGTGCCATAAAAACTGCCTTTTCCGCTTTAGCCCTTTCACACATGGATGAGGCTGTAGACATATTATTAGACATAATATATATTGAGAGAAAAATAAGAAAAAGTCATTACTACCGCATGCACAGGCAGGAGAAATATTCAAATGGTGTCATGACAAATGGCATCATGACATTGCTGCCTTTTATCGCTACCTCTGTGACTCGATGGGGCCCTTTGGCTACCAGATTCTTGGAAAAAAGGGTAGCTTTAGTAGCACATGTTAACAATGTCTTGGAATTCTTTACAAGCAAGCATGGGACTTGACTTTGTCTGGTTTTTTCTCCTTTTTCTTCTCCTTTAGTAAGGAGACCTTCAATAGGCTCAAGAGCACTGAATACAGCAAAATCACTTTTACCATTATATAATTTCCATAGTCAATCATGAGGTCTTCAACGGGATTTCTTTTTGCATTCAATGTGTTCATCTAGGCTCATCTTACCATTTGGAGTTTGTCAAGATAAACTTGACAAACTTGATGAACACTTTTTTGTGAGATTATTGTCCCTCTTTGGTCTAGCGCCAGGGTTTTTGTTTTCATCTACAATTGATCCACTTAGATGTTGAGGTTCCTCAGTTGATTCAATAACTTCTTTGTTTAAAGACATTTTCCTTCGTTTAGTTTAAACTTGCATCCAGAATGTCAATCTATGCTCAAATATGACTTCCCAATATGATAAACGCACCTTAACGACGTTACGCGTATACTCCAAAAGCGGGCTTGAAATCCTCCTGCTAAAGAACATAGGCATAGGCCTACACACAGCGCAGCAAAAGTTAAACCACGACACCAAAACAAGTTTCCACATTAATCGAAGTTCACTGGCTACACTTCCACAATATCACAGCGAACAATAGGTTTCACCAATTGCCAGACAACGCCAACTGCAACAATTCCACAATGACAGCACGCAAGTCCGTTCCATACATATCCACGATATCACAATTCAACGAGTCCGACAGCAAACACTCCACCAGTGTTCGCATAGAATCACAACAATGCAACAGCAATTCCCTAATTCACGTTTCAGCAGTTTTCAATCATTTGCGGTGTCCTCCACAATTCAACATCCACGAGTCCTACAGTCAAATTCACAGTCAAGAATCCGGTCCATTAGTTCATCCAGGCATTTTCCATATTGATGAGATTTAGTCAACTTTTTGTATTGGCTTTTTTCTAAATCTTCCACCTTTCCAAAGCCAATTCCTTTTAGATGCACAGACGGATATATCAATGTGTTTGCATACAATGTTTGACCATTAGATTTAGGCCTACTTACTTTTCTTGATTGCTTCTTTCTTTGGTTGATGGGTTCCTTTGAATGATTTCTTTTAGTTGATGAATCCAACTTCAGTGTGCATGATTGTGTTTATTTAACTGTGTGATGTGTGGGTTCGCGTTCAAACAAATAAGAATAGGCATTCAAATAAAAAATAAGTCTTATGTATTCAAAAAATCAGTTTCTTTCTAACTATACGATATGACACGACTAAGGTTTCCCAACAGCATCTAACCTGGACCAGCACACCTGTCCCCAATTAACTGGGGGGTGGCTATGTTTCCACCGGAGGAATATATTTCCTTTCTTTAGCTACCATAGATGTCCACCGGATGCCGTTGTCGTTGTTCATTTGACTATTTACAATTCTTCTTTTTTTCTTTCTAACCAAAATTGGCTCCAACAAATGGATTTAATGGTGCTCCGTGCGATGTTCAAAGTTTCAGATATTTTTTTAATAACCCAACCCTGATCTGTACTACTCCACAATTTTGTCCCTGACCTGTTTGGAGAGCTCCTTGTTCTTCATGGTGCCACTTGCATGGTGGTGTTGCAGACTCTGGGGGCTTTCAGAACCGGTGTATATATACTGAGATCATGTGACAGATCATGACAGATCATGACACTTAGATTGCACACAGATGGACTTTAACT
The DNA here is from genome assembly GCA_025775065.1 of Hiodon alosoides. Taxonomy (NCBI): domain Eukaryota; kingdom Metazoa; phylum Chordata; class Actinopteri; order Hiodontiformes; family Hiodontidae; genus Hiodon; species Hiodon alosoides. Next base: position 11,297 of record JAOYSI010051905.1, read on the forward strand.
AATTATGTGACTTTATGAAGGTAATTGGTTGCAACAGATCTTATTTAGGGGCTTCATAGCAAAGGGGGTGAATACATATACATGCACCACTTTTTCATTTTTTCTTATTTAGAATTTTTTAAAACAAGTAATTGTTTTCATTTCACTTCACCAATTTGGACTATTTTGTGTATGTCCATCACATAAAATCCAAATAAAAATCTATTTAAATTACAGGTTGTAATGCCACAAAATAGGAAAAACCCCAAGGGGGGTGACACTTTCGCAAGGCACCGTAAGTATCCTGGCTAACCGATTGAGTACCTGTCTGTATATCCATCTATCCACCTCACACCAGGCTTGGCTGTCTTGGAAAACTAATAAAATCTAATAACCTAACAATTGCCTAGCAACCCCCCTTATCGATCAGAATGGAATGCTACTGCCAGAAAAGTGAACATTATAAACCTTATGGAATTATACAAAAAAACAAACAAAGGGGAAAAGTCAATTTAACTGTGAATACCAAACATCCAAATAATTTCTACGTTATGTTAACTGCTGGGAGAATCAGACAGGTGCAATCTGACATGATGGAGGCAAACAAAACAAGTGAAATAAAAGCTTTAATGAAAGACGAAAATGCAGAGGAAGCCTGAGTCTCTCTTTCGCCCCTCCCTTTGTGGACAGCTGTTCATTGTTGTTGCTTTGTGACGTTTTTTTTCTTCTTTTTTTTTTGGTCTTGGTACGGGGTGAGAGGAAACAGTAGTAGTTACCTAGTCAGCTTGGGTCCTCGGTCTCGAACACAGGCGCAGCCGGCCCATTGAGAGGGGGCGGACAAGGGAAAGTAAGCAGAGGCACCAGGGGACGGGTCTTGTCGGGTTAGCACTAGGGGAGTTTTGATGTAGTGGGGGGAGACGTTAGTTTCGGACTGGGGGGCATGCAGAGCCTCAGAGAGGGAGCCTTGTTTTGGGAGGTGCAGGAAGCTGGGTTTGGGGTTAGAGTTGATGTCGAACTGCTGCAGGGAGGAGGGGGGAGGCAAAGGGACTGGGTTGTAGCCCGTCCAGTGGCATGGTGGGGGGGATGGACCGGGTGGCACGGATTCAGGGCCGGGGGCGACGGGTCGCGCGCAGGGCGGTGCTCGGGGATAGAAATGGTGAGGAGGAGTGGGGTATGGGTAAGACGAGGAGCAAGATGAGGAGGAAGAGGAGGATGAGGAAGGGTAGGGAGGGAGCGGTCTTTCCTCCTCTGGGGAAGGGTAGGCGTAACAGGAGTCCGACCAATTGGACGACGCATCATCTGAGCTGCAAATGTAAATAAAATAAAAAATACAAAAAATACAAACAAAAAAAACATTGATTGTACAGGGAGATGAGTTTGAATCTGAGAAAAGCGTCCGTCTTTTTTCGGGCAAAGCAGGGCATAATATATGTTGACAAAGGCAGGCCGTGTTCAGCTGTGTTTTTTTTGGTTAGGGAGAGGGACGGGGGGTGACATCCAAGCATAACGCAGTGGTGCAGAGAGGTGGGAGAGGGCCTTGTGAGGAACAACAGAAAATATCAACAGAAACAGAGCTGTGGTCAGATTCCCTGACATGCATTCGCTTTCACTGCAGCCATTTTGTGAATGAGTTTGGGTTCGACGTGCTGCAGCGACTGAGGAAGCCCCTTTGGTAAATTTTTTCCAAATGAAACACAGAAATGTGGGCGCTTTTCTTGCTGAAGCATGCTCCCAACTCCAAAACAAACCAAAACAATAAAAAAAAAAAGTGGCGCAATAAACGTAGGAGTTAATCACCATACAGCTTCCCCCCAGCCACTTATTTAAAAAACCAAAAAGACTTACTAGATTCCAGCTACGATCCCAATTGTCGTTTCCATGATCAAAAGAATGTCATGTGAAACAACCCATGTTGTACGCACTGAGCACAGTATTACAGCAAAGCAATTAAAGAGACAAACTTCAGGTGACAAGCCGGGTTATGAGACAGGCCACACTGTGCTATGACTTGACTCTCTCCTGACCTCCTGACCTCCATACCTCCTTACCTCCTGACATCCTAACAGTAACGTTAGACGGCTGTTAGAGGAATGTTAGACAGTTCGAAATTTGGCAGCGATAGCTACCCTGCTCAGCTGTCCCTCCCTGAACTGGAATCAGAGATGGGGTAATGGGGCGTCAACGGAGATGTCAGCGTTGAGAGCGGCGATGATGATAATGACTAAAAAGCTCATGCGGGGAGAAATGAGACCCCAACTCAGGAGACAGGAACCACAAACAGAGTGCGGTGAGCGGGAGCTAAGCCACAGGCACGAGGATGAGGTGGAGGAGGAAAGGGCCCCAACATGGCCTTACCTGGCCCGGTCGGCGCTAGCGGGAGGAGGAGTGGGGGAGGGGGAAGCGGAGAGCTCGCCCGGATGCTCGGGCAGAAGCGAGTCTGCTGGCAGGGCGGGGACCTGAACACTCGGGGGGGTGGAGGACGCCTTGCGCGCAACAGACGACCCCCTGCGCGACACCCACGACGTGTCCATCACTCGGACACCCATGCTATGGCGAGACAAAGACACGGCACCAATCAGAGGCAGACTGGGGTAAAAAAACTAAAACAAACACACACCCATGCTCCCCTTTCTCACCTTGCTCACAAACACCAAACCAAATGTACTCCTTCTTTCCTCATCAACACAAAAACATCTGTTATGCGGTGATGCTGGTCGAAAATACAACTAAGCAGGAGTAACGGTTGTTACGGCCTCCACTAGGGGGCGCGCTTTATACACGCGCTTTTGACATGGGTGAGAGGAAAAGTTGGTGGAGCCAGTGAACCCTCCCCCCCACCCATCCACCACCACAGGCACTCAGACACACCAGGAATAGAACGGACACAAGTATAGCCTTTTTAATCTTCATTGCTTCCATAGAATCCCTCCACAGCATAGTGAGGGACCAACTTTCTTTGTCCACTGTCATTCAATAGTCCTTTTTATGTGTGGGGGTGGAGGAAAACAGTGCCCTCTTCAGGCCCTGACATTAGGACCTGCCACACCAGGCTGGTTAGTGCCATTTTTACTTTTTATGTTAAATTTTTACTTTGCAGATTTAGGGGTGGTGACATTTGGTTGAGGGCTGGTGCAACCGGCTTCGGTTGATGTGCTCAGAATGTTCCGATCTGGGCCCGCCCGATATGGGGTGCCTGTCCCGAAAGGACAGATAGAAATGGCTCAGGTGCATAAAGCATACACATACAGAGAGGAGAGAACAGCAGGGAGCGGATGAGAATAAAAGAGTCGTACAAAGAGAGAAGGGAACAGCGGGAAGGTGGACGGGAATAAAACAGCTATATAGAGAGGTGAGAGAACAGTCGGGGGTGGGTGAGAATAAAAGAGCCATACAAAGAGAGAAGGGAACAGCGGGAAGGTGGATGGGAATAAAACAGCTATATAGAGAGGTGAGAGAACAGTCGGGGGTGGGTGAGAATAAAAGAGCCATACAAAGAGAGA
>JAOYSI010051905.1:14875-25634 GCA_025775065.1 Hiodon alosoides
AGGGAACAGCGGGAAGGTGGATGGGAATAAAACAGCTATATAGAGAGGTGAGAGAACAGTCGGGGGTGGGAGGGAATAAAACAGCTATACAGAGACAAGAAAGAATATTGGTAGGGGGGTGGGAATAAAAGAGCCGTACACTACCTTTGTATCTTCCTGATGCTGCTTTAGTGGGACAGAAACATCAGAGTCGAGGGTGAAGATCAACGAGTGCCTCAAATTCACAGCAGAGCAGGAGTTTGAGCCAAACTAATCATAATGGGAATTACAAACGGTGGGTGGGGGTGTGTGTGTCTGTGTGTGTGAAATGAAATGCATGCTGGAGTAATGAGGAGACGGATTCCAGGGGTGCAGATGTAGCGTCCCAAAAGAGCCGCATGCACGCCCCACTGTTAGAAGCAAATTAGCGCTTACGTTAAATTAGCATTTCCCCACAGACCAAAAAAATAAATAAAAATACCAAATTAGAACCATGAAGGAAAGAAAAACATTACAGCAGCTGTTACCTCAAATACAGTCCCACAGAGTATAGCAAAGCCTTAGGATTTATGACCAAGTCAAAACCAAACAATACTACAATCTTCCTTAGAAGGCAATCTTCCTTATTATTATTGTTAATAATAATAATTATCATATATTGTGTCATGTGCTGGTTGAAGTTAATAACTGATTTCTCAGTAGATTTTGCAACAAGCTTGAGGACAGGTACTTTTTCATTGAAGCCATACAGCATACAGTCGGGTTAGACTGCTTAGTAGATTGCACTCCTGCATCTATGTGACAAACTCAAATCCAGCCATCCTGTCATCCGGTACTCAAATCCGGCCATTCTCCCTGCTAGCTCAGACACTGTCATGTTTATGGTCCTCACAGCATTCAGTTGCAGACAGACATTGAGATTGCTATCCCTCGCAGCACATTTTGTTAGACTCATTTTTGTGATGCTCATTTTAGTGTCAGTGAACACAATCTGCCTCATTCACCAATATCTTCCTAAGTTTTTTCTTAAATTTGTTCTTAAGAAAAGTCCTACGAAAACTCGGATTCATAACGCGTTCTTAAACCGCTCAATTGTCCGCAACTGTGTTCTTACAATGATGAATCCCATGTGTTCGTAAATTAAAAGGGTGTTCCAGTTGTTCCGAATTAGCATAGGTAAACGCCCCGCTAATCCCCATAAAAGGCCATGCAGGGTGGTGTGCACACACAGAAATCGAAAAGAAAAAAAGTTAAGAGAAGTTGAGAGAAGTCAAAAATGGCCATCTTAAGTGGAGGTATTGCTGCAGAAAGTAAGCACTAAACGACATATCATATTTAGTAGCGTCAGTAGTGGGTATACGGTAACACAAAAAAAGGTGCATGGGAGGCTATAACTCGTTCAGTGAGAAGGACGCAAAAGTGAAGTAAAAAAAAAGAAGGTTTGATGTCAAATCTGAGGCTAAAAACAAAACAAAAAAACAAGCCAAATACAGAAGAGAGACACAGATCACTAGAGGGGGTCAGGCTTGCCCAGAGTTATCTGAGCTGGACCAGCGCATTGGGGCCATTACTGGAACGACAGCACACTTGACCAAACATATTGCATAATTGAAACCCCAAAAATAAAAGGTCACTACAATGGTTTGATTCTTATTTATTTTCATTCCATGTGGGTTGTATTTTCCATTTTTTTATCCACGTGGGTTCTATTTTCTTATCATGTTCATTTCATGTTCATTCTTTATTACTGTAAGTGTAGTGTAGTGTAGTAAAGTGTTAATGTAGTGTTCTTTATCTGTTCTATAGCTCGCTCAGTTGGTCCACAAAAATTTGGTCGCAACAATAGTGAATTCGCACGTGTTTATTATAAAAAACCAAAATGCTTTCTAAAATAATGAAAATAATTATTCAAAATATTATTAACGATCAAAATATTATTGTAATTTAAATCCTATAATATACAACTATAGAATTGAATTATTATGTCAGCACTCAAAAGTGTGCTCTTGAGTGTTCGTAGATTCTGTTCTTACCTAAGAACAAATCCCAAACAAGATAACATTGGTGAAGGTCAGAATCTTTACTGTGTAAGTGGGGTTTTAGAACGGTTGGTGAATGAGGCCCAATATCATACTGCCAGATCTTGAGAAATTTACATAACTGGTCATAACACTTAGTGTTACATAACACTTTTTGAAGCACTTTTTTTAATCAGTAAAAGTATTACTCAAATTAACTGATGCAAGTCAACCCTGAGTAATATGGTGAGCGAAGGTGATGCTAATTTCTAGAGCTAGTGGAAGATAAGCGCAACCTTTATTGCTTTTACACACGTTTATACAACCTTATTACCACATTTATGAGGGTTAACGCAAATTCAAGGTGTTTACATCTATTACTGAAGGGATAATTCAACGCTACTGACTATGTTAATGGGTTCACCATGGCTCTCTCCATTGTGTACAGCTACATAGAGCTTTGATCTTAGAGCTAGCTCAATTAAAAAGTCCACTGTTGCTAGGAGAGCCTTCAACGGGCACACTCAAAACATACCTTAAAACATGAAACCCTGGAAGAAATTTTTTTCTATGCTATTTCCCTAAATTAATTTTAATTCTAATTTTCCCTAAACTTGAAACCAAAACAACGTTGCATCATGACATTGTAGGATTAAGACATGGTTGAGTTTTAAGTACTTTGCTTAACAGAGATTGGCACCCAACACAAGGAGGACTCACACTGAACTAAAGACAATGATATAACTACTCTACTTTCAGGCTTCCAAGTTAAGCAGCTTTTACCTGTTTTAACTGTTTGCTTTATTCTGCATGTGTCTACTACTTTGTTATTTTCCAGGAGTTCTCTGCCTCTGGGGTCAGGAATAATTATAATAATAATAATAGGTGAGAGAGTTCAGATGGAGGTGTAACCCTACCCTTTACACAAGCGGTTTACGTCACATGTTTCCACGTGCTTTCTCTCCCTGCCCCAGACACACTCGAGTATGAGGGGGAGTGAAAAGAGAATTAAGGACACACAAAGTCACCAGACATGTGGGATGGTCAACAGCCCTATTTCGTAAATGGATAACTTTTTACATACAGTTCAATATCACACAAAGACACCTAACTCAAAAACAGGAAAGGTTTCCACTTTACAGCCATCTCCTATTCATAGCTTATGGTTCTATAAATGTTCCTAGCTGCTAAAACAGTGGTGCTGGAGTGGTGCAGAGCAGAGGTCTCAAAAGTTTTGTTTAATCCCAGATTACATTGTGTTGGGTTGACATGGCAGGGAGTTGCCCTTAGTTACACTAGGTGAAAAGCAATGGGTTGAGTGAGGATGGAATGCAGGAGTAGTGGAGGTTTGGATCAGTGGGAGTGATATCAGCAATAGGATAAAATTAGGAAGGGCCCTACCCGTCCTTCTTGTAGAACTCCAGCATCATGTTGTCGGTGGCGACGCTGAGTGGGCGCCGGCCTTGGTCGTACTGCTTACGGTCCAAGTGGTCCATGTCTGGCGAGGGCATGGAGCTGTAGTTGGCATTGTGGTTTGCATGGATGGGGCTTCCGTAGTTCCCAGTCACATTGAATTCCATCTCTGAAAGGTGAGAGAGGGATTACCATGAGGATGTGGCTCTCAGTAGCAGCCAAACTAACTGCAGTACCTCTTTAGACCTGCTGACAACATCACTCACTGCAGGAAACAAGACTAATTGCACCACCTGCAGGCAATGTCTACAGGAGCTAATATTCAGTGTGGTTCCAAATAGGATGTGTGTATGATGCACTGAAAGCAAAACCAACCGCTAAGACAATTTATGTAACAGAATTTTTAAAGTATGATTTGCCCCTAGTTCCGTCTTTAGCAACCATGGCCATTAATATTTGGTTGAAGATTAAAGAGCCTGCGACCTATGACCCCTGATACCCAGTCTCACCTCCAGGAAAGAATGAGTCGGCATGCTGAATGATGGGCTCAATGATACCCACAATCTGCAGGGACACAGTGGTCATCATCTCTGTGATGTCCCTGGAGAGGAGCGCAGGCTTAGCACTAGGTTTTTGCAAGCATTGAACCAACATTGTTATAGCCACAGTCCCCTTCAGCACATACTTGGCCATTTCTTGCGGTCAAAACTAAAATGCAGCGGGAGGGCGATTCCTGTGAAGTCCATCCCAGGTAGTAAACGGCTGCTATACCCTTGAACAAGGCTCTAAAACCAAAGTGCTCCAATATAAATACCCACCTCAGCACACTGTACTTGTGGTGCTGTATGAGCCAGGGAGGTCCCTGCTAAAACCACATACTATACACCGATGCACTACAAAGAAACATGAGAAACTCACTCTATTAAATGGAATTAATCACAAAATAAATAATCAGACAAACAGAAGTCTTGCAAATAATCCCAGATAAAAGAATTTCTCTCTTGCAATCCGCTCCACCTGGAGGTGACGTGTCAGTGGTTATGAGGAGACGTCTCAGTGCGGATAAGCTACCATTATCAGACAGCTGATTTAGCCAGAGGGAGAACAGGAGGCCCGCCTTACCCCTCCGTTTGGGTCCACAGCAGGTTCGGCCCCAGCACGATGGCAATGTTCCCCGCCGTCATCTTATTTGCATCCTGGTACTCATTAAGCCTGGCCAGGAACTTAATTAAGTATCTGTTTTGATTGTAAAAAAACAGATAAAAAAGGTCAGTAGTGCATTGCTTTGTTAGTCTTGGTTATCCTGTTGCAATCCCTCTTCTAAACTCCTATTCTGACCAGCCCTTCACAACTGCTTGTCCTGCATTGCCTTGGCCATATTTTAGTTGCTGCAGTGACTCACCTGAAGTTGTTGAAATTGGCTTTGGGTAGTTTCTCGCAGGCTGCGAACAGCGCCTGAAGTCTCTTGTCCTGATCCTGAATGCTGTGGACCAAAGGCATAATTGAAAAAACAACACTGGGTTAAAGTAATAGTTTTTAGTGCATAAAAGAACAACACTGAGAAAAACACTGCTTTTTTCCCCCCAGAGAATCAGACCCACGAGACCAGATTTGTCCTGTTCCTGTGTTGAAACTGCTCAAATTAGTACTCAGTGTCAAATCGACTGGACTGGATTGAATTGGTACTGTGACATTCTGCCTACTGACACCACCTCCAAACGCTCAGCCTTTTCTTTCATTCGGCCTCACAGAGAGTGCAAGTCAGCCAGGGGAATTAATCCTCACAGCGGGTGATTAGCACGTTAGCACGATTAGCTAAATAATGAGAAAGGAGGAAGGTCAGAGGACCTGGGGATGTGGTGGGGGGCAACGGTTGCCCCCAGAACCCAGTTCAGCTTAGTCCTCTTCTGTGCCCTGTTGGATGGATGGACGCTCTTCACCACATCACCATGGCTACAGACCTGGTTGCAGGGGCAAGCACCCTGTAGTCGCCAGACTCTCAGTGAAATAAATCCTTTGTGCCTTACATAGGCTTCATTTCATGGCCTGTGGTGATGCCAACCTTTTATAATTCTGTTTGGTTCTCCCTGGCCACACTTACTTGGAAGCTTGAATCCATTCCTCGTAAAGTTCAAAAGTCATCAGCGGCTCCGGGAGCTCACGCAGGTATGACTTCAGTGCCCCTGCAGCGGCGGGAGAGAGGGAGAGCGAGAGCGAGAGAGAGAGGGAGGGAGGGAGGGAGGGGAAATGACAAAAGGATAAAAAAAACAGTTATTACCAGCCTTAAACCAGTTATTTTTATGGGAGCAGCTGAACGTAGATCAGGTACTGGGACTGTAGTTCTCAGTTTATAAGGTGGTTCAACCACCCCTACTGCCACAGTGGATCATATTCAGATGTCAGTCATTTCAGGCCTCCAGACGGCTGGTTCGATCAACGAGTGCTGTAGTTCTCGAGCAATACAAGCTGGACCGGGCTGCAATACAAGGCAGGGCCCTGCTGTGGAGAAGCTACACGAAAAGCACAAAAAAAAGGAATCAAGGAATCTGTGCATCATGGGCGTAGGAGCGTCTTTCAGAAACTCTCATGTTATACGAGTGATCTGCCATCTGTACACTGCGAACGATCAGTTTGTATGAACATTGTGTGAGCATTCGGCTTTCTATATATACGTGTGTGTATTGGGAACGATGAGGGCACTGTAGGAGAGCGACACAAAGAGCATTCTGGCCAATTGCTGGTAAGGAACCCCGCTGTGTGTATGCATGTCTGTGAGGACATGTAAAAAGAAATTTACTTTTATGGGAGACTTGCAAATCGATTCCCCTTGTGACAGCTGACCAAGGTCTTGAGCACAGATCCACCTTTGTGATGAGTGTTACCCACAGGCCAAAACACATGTCACATGTCTGACGTTGTCAGACTGAACAACACACAACGCAGGATCATCGACAGACAAAACAACATGCAGTCAGGACACATATTCCATTTAAAAGGAAAACAGCCACACTAGTCCTGGTCCTTGAATAGGGTAAACAGGTGTCATGGAGGGGCTGGACAGCCACTGACTTTAAATGTACATTTAAGTGAATTTGTGTTCATAAGCCCAGGCAGCCACAGGTGCCACTGGAAACATCAACTTTACATTGACATGGGTTGAAACATCAACCAAAGTCAAACAGCGTTTTTGAGGTGATCTGAGATTTGACTCAACGGAGACGTGATAACTGGAGGTAGCCTGCCCAGTGCAAGGGGACGTGAAAACGGGGTTGATGGCGGCAGCTGTGGTTGCCATGGTGAATGAGCGGATGCTCACCTGCGATGGCATGGGGGTCAGCAGAGTACTCCGGCACATCCAGCACTCCGCAATCCAAGGAGGCCTTCAGCTTCTTCAGCTTGGAGGCAGACGGGGCCACCCGGAACAGGCCCTGCAGGAAGTTAACACAGGAAACAAGAAGTTAATGGAGAGGCCCGGACAGGGGCCCAGGCGACGACCTTGTCCCGGGCCACAGCTTGCCCATCACACCTGGGCAGTGAACATTTCATTGGGACCATCAATGTACACTATATGGACAAAAGTATTGGGAAACCTACATATTACACCCACAGGAGCTTTTATGACATCCCATTCTAAATCCATAGGCATTAATATTGAATTGGTCCCTCCTTTGCAGCTATAACAGCTTCCACTCTTCTGGGAAGGCTTTCTACAAGATTCTGGAGTGGAGTCTGTTGGAATTTTTGCCCATTTTTCCAGAAGAGCATTTGTGAGGTCAGACACTGATGTTGGACGAGAGGGCCTGGCTTGCAATCTCCGTTCTAGTTCATCTAGAAGGTGTTCGGGGTTGAGGTCAGGGCTCTGTGCGGGCTAGTCAAGTGCCAGGAGAACATTTCCTGCCTGACTGAATTGTGCCAACTGTAAAGTTTGGTGGAGGAGGGATAATGCTATGAGGTTGTTTGTCTGGGGTTGGCCTAGGCCCTTTAGTTCCACTGAAGGGAAATGGTAATGCCTCCACTTACCAAGACATCTTGAAGTTTCTATGCTTCCCACTTTGTGGAAACAGTTTGGGGAAGGCCCTTTTCTGTCCCAGCATGACTGTGCCCCAGTGCACAAAGCAAGGTCCATAAAGGCATGGTTGGATGAGCTTGGTGTGGAAGAACCTGATTGGGCCGCACAAAGCCCTGAACACCTTTAGGATGAACTAGAACGGAGATTGCGAGTGTCTGACCTCACAAATGCTCTTCTGGAAGAATGTGCAAAAATTCCAACAGACACACTCCAAAATCTTGTAGAAAGCCTTCCCAGAAGAGTGGAAGCTGTTATAGCTGCAAAGGGGGGACTGACTTAATATTACTTCCTATGGATTTAGAATGGGATGTCATAAAAGGTCCTGTAGGTATAATGTGTAGGTGTCCCAATACTTTTGTCCATATAGTGTATCTGTTCTTTTTGAGCAGCATGTAATATGTTTGTATTTGGGTGTTTCTCCCCCGAGGACTGAATGGCCAATTCAGTCCTCGGGGTAGGGAACATGGGCTCAGCACAGGGGGTGTTGGCCCATTGTGATTTCTCTCACCTCCTCCTGCATGCCACACTCTAGCAACATGGTCACGCAGGCCTCCACAGGGAAGGCGATCTCCCTGCCGCTGATGGCCAGGTGCTCCTCCAGGGGCTTCCCGTAGCACGGCTTCTCCGCCCAGGCCTCTGTCACACACAGCACAGCGCAGAGTCAACATTAACTGTTGCGGGGGCCGAGTATCGCACTCAGAGGTCCACCTACATCCACTTAGACATCTACCTACAGGCCAACTCCTAGATTTACCCACAGGTCAGCGTAGTGGTCAGCGTACTGGATGCACTTTACTGGGACATTGCATAATCGACATAAAGACCACACACAAACAAGGTTTCAGTGGCTGTAGCAGTGAAACGTGACAACACGTGACAGGAAGAGGCGATAACCAGCAGGCTATGGACTCACCCTGGTGCGCTTTGATCTGGGGAAGGACGCTCTGCAGGAGCTCCAATGACTTCCTGTGATACTCGGCCTGGACCTCAATTAACTGCAGAGAGTGTGGAGAACAGCTTCCTTCAACCTCCCTCAGAGAAACCAGCACGGGTGTATCCGGAAAGCAGTCTTAAAGACTTACTGATAAAATACACTTACTGTCTGAAAGTAGTTTGCATAGTCAATTTCTTTGGCCACAAAGTTGTACAAATCTGCTGATAACTGATCCTAGAGGAGAGAAAAATCAAACATATATACTACCATAGTCACTTTGAAGTAACAATTCCTTTACACAATAAAATACAGGAAACAATGGCAACGTTTTTGTCAAAAATGTTGGTTTAGCAGTGGCAGTTCTGAGTCAGACATAATCACAGTAGGAAAGAAAAAGACAATTAGGAGTGTGTATATGTGTCTGTTTGCGTGTGTGTGAGTAGCATGTTTGTGTATGTGTATCTGTGGGTGCCCATACGTGAGTGTTGGGATATACAGTATGTATTAAATGACCTACCCTGCAGATCTCCATCCGATTGGCTGTCTCCTCCATCTCTTCTCTGAGGGCGTCAGCCTTGGCCCCTGCTGGCTGTACGTTGCTGGACAGACCTGAGGACTTAGAGGACTGCTGCCATCTGTGGGGAAGGGAGAATGTGGGAAGTCAGGTCTACACACACACATGCACCCACACACACATACTACCTCTCACTCTCTCACACTCCCTCTCACTTTTTCCATCTTTCCCCCCCACTCTCTTTTTCTTAAGGTTCAAATTATTTATTGGCAATACAAAAAAACAACATTTTTGCCAAAGTGTAAATATACAATACAAACTTGAATGCTGAAAAACATTAATCCCCAGTGGAGTGGTTTGTAGCCCACCAATACCAAGACCGAGAGTGTGTTTTTTACACCGGTTGAGTAAATCGGGATGACAGGTGGTGGTGCGAGGGCGGAAGATCAGCCCACACACCAAAAAAACCCCACCAAATTATTCTAGAGCAATGAGCATGTAACAAGCAGGATTTGCAACTGGGTTCAAGTAGTAGGCATAGAGGGACCTTTTTAAAGACAAACAAGGCTAGCAAAGCTCATTATTGAATATGGACAAAACATATTTGTCTTTATGTGTATTTTTCAGGGACCATATTTGGCTCAGCCCTGAAGCTATGGAAGATCTCTAGGTGGCCTACTAAAGCTGGTGGATGAGGAGCACATCGGTCCTGAGGAAAAAGACGATCCTAGTCCCAGCCAAGATGGCAACTCAACTTGCCGCTCCCCACCACGTTTCCACTCATGGCACCAACTGGGCCTACTCAGAGGGGGTGACCTTTCTCAAGCTGGAAAAGAGGCATCACCAGAGCAAACAGATAAACGTTAAAGAACATTGGATGTGAGGCTCGTACCGTGTGCGTGCAGAGTCCATGTCAAGGACCAGCTTTGCTAAATGTTTCCTCTGCTTCTGGATGTTGGGGATTTCTGTCTGGAGGGAAAAAATAAAACAACAACAGATGCTTAGCGTGGAAATGCTTTCAAAAACAACCTCAGCATTATTGACGACTTTGCTACTTGAAAGACGTCTGATGGATCTTTCTAGAAAACAGGCTCTGAGGGTGCAGTTTGTCGAAACGAGACCATTGTTTTAAACAGCATGTATGCATCTGCTAGCCTTGGCAGGGCAGCTCCCCACACAGAGCGTGGTCCTTACTCAATCTGTTACCTCAGCAAGCTCGTAGAGAGGCTCGATGACATCCCTCTCGATCTGGAACTCAAACAGGATGAGCTCCTGGGCCAGCCTATCCTCCGCTTCACCACACAGCTTTAGCATCTTCCTAACAATGGAGAAAATTAAAGAAACGGCAAATTCAAGAAACAGCTAATTCATGAGCAGACTAGAACCAGGGGCAGAGCCAATAACAGCAGAGCAGAACCAGCCGGACAACGAATCTGCACGGTCAAGGAAATCGTCAGCGAGTGCAAAGCCAAGGAAAACTAGCAAGACTTTGCTACCATTCTGGGCAATACGGTAATAGACCATAAACAGCGTGTATGCGTGTGTTATTTTTTGAGTATGGATGAAGAGATCGAACTCACCCCAGAAGAGAGTCATCCCCGAGCACTGACGCGCCCTCCACCAGACATTGAGCCAGCGATGTCAAGGGGAGCTTTTTCTGGCCAGAGAAAAGAGAACAGTCTTATACCTTGTTTATTATACCACATTTATTAAACCACATAACTATACTATAGTTATATACAGCGGGTGAAATATGTATTGAACACGTCACCATTTTTCTCAGTAAATATATTTCCAAAGGTGCTATTGACATGAAATTTTCACCAGATGTT
>JAOYSI010051916.1:0-14117 GCA_025775065.1 Hiodon alosoides
CCCCAATCTTTCCCCCACCGCCGCGCTTCCGTTATCTGGGTTTGGGTTTTTTGTGGACACCACCTGTTTAAATGCACCGCCACCGCGGTCCCCGGTCTCCCCCCCCCCCCCCCCCAAGGCCTGGAAAACGTTCCATCTGCTGGGACTAGCATGTCTTAAGGGGACAAGGGCACTCCAGTCAAATAACAGAGAATCCCACTGGGTCTGAATGTCAAGCTCAGTGGGCACAAGGCCACTATTTCCAGACAGATATTTTCAGGTATTCAACAGTTTAAAACATACGTTTGGCTAGTAAAGCAACATAGCCTACAAATCATGGAAGCATTTCTGTGAGCATAATATCTAGCTCAAGTCCCCCCTTCCTCCTACCCCAGTCAGCACTGAACCTCTCAGGCTAGCTATGTAGCTTGCCCAACCTCCCGATTGGTTTCGTCAGTAAAGTGTTGTTGGGAAGGACGTGCCCCCCCTCCTCCTACCTCAGTCAGCACTGAACCTCTCACACAAACTGCACTGCTTCCTCAATGTAAAGTTGATTAGCTAATTAAATGCATTGATAAAAGATAACAGTACAGAACAGTCTGATTTTATATAAAATGTCATTTTTAAAATAAGTTTAGCTATTTCTCTCTGCGGCACTCGTCGGTTAAGTTATGCTCCAGCCTCGATGCGTTTGTACATTCCTCCGACTTTGCATAACCATCTTTCATGGTGTTTGTTACAGTGTTTACTGGCAATGTGGCCATAGGTCATCAGGCAGTGCACCCTTAAGCAAATTGCTTTTATGAGCTCAGCTCGCCCTCATTCCGGAGTGTAGGAGACATTCTAGATCACCTCATCGGGCTGATGGGCCCATAATGCGTAAACTAATGTGCCCAACCCCTTAATATTCCAACCCCCCTTGTAATATTATCGGAATTATCAACTGTCGACTTCATAGCTCGTTAATGAATGTGCAAACGCACATTTCACAAAACACAGTTGCCGGTAATTTTGCACTGTGGCATCACTGTAAATTTCACTCAACGCTAGGCTAGGATTTACAGACAGCCTTTGGACCTGGGGTGGTCTTTCCCTGCCCCTGTAAATGTTGTGACCCACTCTATAGTGGAGTGCACGCCTTGTGATTAACCCCCTGAGTCAGTTCTTCGGCACGCCGGTGCGCGCCCGGTCTCGGCTCGGTGAGACATAGATAATTCTGTGGCCGAGAGCGGACACCAGCCTCATTTGAATATGAATGCAGCTAATCACAAATGTAAATTACAATCAGAGGGGCGAAATCTGGAGGAGAAAAAATAAAAGTCTCTGGATAATTCCATGATTGCGGTAATAACGAGTGGTCAAACCCTCGTGCCACCAAAAGCTTTTGAAAAGACAGTACTCAGAATGTTGAACGTTGAATGAGGAGAATTAATTCACAATTCATCTAATTACAGAAATTAAAAGCAACCAGAAAAGAGCAAAAAGAGTTCTTGGAAGAAAAAAAGAAGAAGAAATACTTCAAATTAAACTGACCCAAGAACCTAGTAGACTAAATGACTGCAATTTAATCTGGCATACAATTGAAGACATTATTACTACATGGATGAGAACTCATTCTGGTTGTACACACAAGGACAGTGGCCCCCTTTTTTCCCTCTCCAAAATGTTTAATTTTATCTGTAGGCTTTCAGGGCTGGCAACAGGCCTACTGAAAGAGTGTAAAATTTGCAAACCGTCTCAAGCTTCCATTTGCCCCTGCCTGCATTCTCAGCTGATCGATTACCAGCCACAAGGGACACAGACAGTGGACACAGACAGTGGACACAGACAGTGGACACAGACAGTGGACACAGTCCGGCGTGCACAGGGGCCAACCCACCCGGCCCCTGCTGGTGCCTGGACCCCTGCCATGTAAATGTGACATATGACAATTACGACCATCGTGATAAAGTGATGTTTTGCAAATGCTCTCAACCAGCAGTCACCAGAATGTGTGCGACTAATTAATTAATAATATTGATTTTAGAAATAATAAGGACACTTTGCTGTAGTGTCAATCAATGTTCATTCAAATGCAGAACGTTATTATTTAGGCCATTGCAATGGAAAGTTCCTCAGATTAGGAATGCTTGATAGACTAATTCATTCTAGGATTCTATTAATTAGAGTGCATCTCATTTAGTTTATTTAAAATGATCAGTTGCATCACAGTTACACCCACAGCTGGTGGGAAACAAATTAGCCTCACTTATGTGCCAATGCTAGAAATATTGTATCCTAAAACCGGCTGACAGCAAACTGCTGAGTCAGGTGCTTCTCATCAAAATTTCAGTGAACACCTTTCAATCCACCTACTTTCCACCTAAATGCATCGTGCAGACAACCAAACTAGCCTCAGATCACAAGTTCTCTGTCAGCCATCTTCATATGAATAAAAATTGTTTTCCACTGCCTTTTTTTTTTAACGCTACGAAAAACTTCTACACTTTATTGCAATATTGAATTTTAATTGCCATGTGGGCGCGCCCCAATTGATCTCTGTGATCGTACCTCATTTCTCCCACCGAGCGAGTCAGACTCCTGGCTATTAACCTTGGACGATCTCCAGGGCAGAGAGTGTGGAGGAGAATGCTGAGTGACGAGGGGAGCTCTCGGGCTGACCAGCTCCACTCCAGCTCTCTGTGCACGGAGGTTTTGTATTCCACTCCAGCCCTTAACACTCAGTTCATTAAATATATGCTCTGTCAAGTAAAAACGTGATGTGCGGACAAAGCACTCAACAAGAAAAATAATAGGAACATTTGAAATAATAAGTACACTTATTATGTTTAGTTACTTTCAATCAACATTTTTACATTGCATGCGGACCCTAGTTAATTAGGACGTTTTTTTTTTTGATAAACCCCCCCCATTTCGGCAATTTGAGCAACAAAAACCGCCTTTTTAATAAACACAAACAGAGGCAAAGGTTCAATAAATGAAAAACCCACTTTCAGAAATGACTCAGCATTTTAACATCTGCCGCACAGAAGAGACAGCGGGCTGTAGTTATTTTGTGTTCCTACTCAGAGGCCCTTTTTTCATTATGTTTGTGGTGAAATGGTTTCAAATTGTTGTTAAAATCTTTGGTTTACCTTGGCCTGTACCGTGCAGTTTGCTGCTGGCATTGGTGGAAAACTTTGTCTTTTACGAATGATTCTTTGTTGGTGATAACAACTAACTCCTGTCCTGGGGGCACAATAATAAAACATTATAAATCGTTGTATTAACAAGAAGAACTGCTACTGGAAAAAAAAGGATAATTTTTCAGTTTGACTTCAGGTACCTTCTCAAGAGTTGTTACGACATCTAAGTGGTTATTTACTCATATGAGATCTGTAAAATGCTATTTACAGATACTTTTCATATTCTAGATACAGAATTTGTATTTATTTTTAGTAAGACTTTTGCATATGTATTTTGCATAAGCAAAGGCGCTGAAAGTCTGAAAGGCCAGGAGTTGATGGAAAACCACAACACATCACATTCAATTGCCAATAATAATTTCAAATGAAGTGGGACAGGCCTTTTTATCAGCAGGAGTCCACTTCATTATTTTACACAGGGGGGAAAAACCTGCCCGAGGCTACTCCAAGTCGTTTGCTAGAACAGCTTTCCTTTCAGACGCAAAATGATCAAATAAGGACATTTAAATGAGAAAATACTGCCCTGGGTAGAGCTACTGTCCATGAAATGCGAAGGTATTTTTTTGAGGACTAGAACCAGATATTTTTATTGAATTTTTATTGAAAAAAAAAAAAAAAAACATTAAAAATATCATCCAGATGCTATTAATTTTTGCTACCCTCACAAGAATAAAAATGTTCCTTCGCAGAGCGACAACGGGTGGAAAAAAAAAGGAAATGGGCTGTCCCGTCTGTGAGGCCCCATCTGTTAAATCAAGACCCCTTTAGAGGTGTAACAAAGAACACATCCAACACCACGGGACCCCCACCCAAGCTGTCCTGGTTTCTGAACGGGCAATAAAATGACGCCTTTGGCCACTCTGCCTCTTGTCAGGAAAACAAATGGTCAGCCGTCATCACCAAAGTGGACCGGCCTGACTCCTCCCTCCGTTGTCAGAGGGACGCGCTTCGCTCTGACATCACGGCAGATAATTGTGCTATTGCTCGGATGCCAGGGACACTGGGTAAATGACAACAACAACAACAAATGGGAACCAGTGTCTGGGAAAGGTTAGATCATTTCTAACCAATGACCTGCTCCTTAGAGTTCATGGTTAGTGTAGAGGCCCAGACGCTGTTTTCTGCGGCCAAGCTGTTTGTCTCGCAAACACATCAACCCCGGTCCATTTCCATACCGCGCTGGGAAGGGAGACGGCACCCTCTACTGACACGAGTGGTGCTGATGGGGGGGCGGCGTGTCAGTGCCTGAGCCAGATAATGGCTCCCTCCAGACAACGGTCGCGCACGAGCGGCCTCGTGAAGACGCTGGTGATTAAGCCCCCCGCCGCGGCGGGGGTGGGGGGGGGAGGCGGGCGGGGATTGGCAGTGACGCCTCCATTAGTCATCGCGCTCCTTTGGAACGCTCCACGACACACAGGGCACAGCGCGCGTGCCACCATCAGTGTCGCCAGCGCCCCTCTCCGTCAGGGACTCGCCCTCCAGACTGTCTAACCTTCGGAGGGGACTTTGGTAAGTTCTCCGCTTCGCTCGGAGAGAGACCTGGCCTTAGATCATGAAAGCAAAGCCCGCCACGCCCTCAGAAACATTCACTCACAGTACAACGCAAAGCACGCTCCTCGACGCAGACAAGTAAATATAACAGGCGGTAAAATGCGAACGTCCTCCGACGGCAGTTGATCAGGACCGCATATGCCAGACACGTGCGGGGGAGACGGCGGTCGTAACTCTCGGTCGCTGAGTGACTGGGCACCTCGGATGAAGGCCTCTAGCGGGCACACAGGTGCGGCCTCCAGCAAATCACCTGCCACTAATGGGCCACGGTCCAACAATGCATCACCGTGAGGGAAATAAAGGGGACACTGTGGCTTGTAAGTCTGTGATCCAGTGCCACTCATTTACCATCACCCCCACGTCTGGAGGTTTTTCCTTCTCTCAGTTATTCACAGACACACTACAGAGAGCATCTCTCGCATTGACCTGGCATTCAAAGCCAGGGTAACAAACTGGGCAAACAGTTTAATTGTCAAGCCGAGGACTTTCGGTTAAAAAAACCAAACAAAAAAAAAAAAAAACAGTGACGGAGAACTTGTTTTGGGGGTTAATGCGGCAGCCCTGTGTAATATTTCACTGTCTGCCACTGAAGCGTGTCTCTATTCCGTTTCAGCATCCAAACACTTCTTTCTTCATCTGAATGGAGATTACCTGCCGCGAAGCCGCAATCCCACTGACCTGAAAACGTCTCATTTAGTGAACTTTGCCTTGGTACTGAATGGCCAATGGCAGAAAGCTTTTTGATGTAGAAGGCAAATAGGTTTTTTAAGGAGTTTAATTTGGCATTTCAAAAAATACACTCTGATGTGCTGCCCCGATGTCGTCATAGCCAGCCACAATGGATAACAATAACCCTTGCAGCCACGAGCTAAAACAGAAGCTGTAACCAAAAGCCAAAAAAGTGGAGGAGTGACAGCTTCTGCTGTCCTCATATGACCTTGTCGAGCACTCTGTCCGAAAGCTATAAACCTCTGAAAAACGTAGTCCACATCAGATAGGACGTCATGGTCACTAACATGGGAGTAATGCGCTGGCCGGGAGTCTTTCCTCCGCTCCTGCATTTCTCGCGTCCGTCTTGTCCGTCTGGTCCGTCCGTCTCGTCCGGCCCCAAGCCGAGTCATGTGATGGTGGTCCAGGGGGCGCTAACAGGCAGCACGTTTGCGTGTGTCTTCAGCCTCTGGTCAGCACTAGCTGTGATCATAGCAATTTCATTTCAAATTTGTGATAAATATCCTGCCTTCCGGTGACTTGTAGGAAATAAGAAGCCGTTAAATGGAGCTGCATACCCAGGTGTCCTTGTTGCTACAGAACGGTTTGTCACCATCACCATGTTACATCCCCAGGCCATCTGTGTGACACACAAATATACACATAAACATAGCTTTTAACGGTGACAGATTTTTATAAAACGGGGGAACTAATTTGTGGGAGGTCCTGTCCCTAAAGGGAATAAAATCTAGGTGCTGAGATGAGCGGGTTAATGATACCGGGACAGAGAGGGTAATCAGTCAATCCAGCCTCTGGCTAATAGAGGTATCGGGAAGGGTCCAGCCCCCAAAAAATAACACCCAGCCAATGGGTGTATCGTGAAGGGTCCAGCCCCCAAAAAATAACACCCAGCCAATGGGTGTATCGTGAAGGGTCCAGCCCCCAAAAAATAACACCCAGCCAATGGGTGTATCGTGAAGGGTCCACCACCCAAAAAATAACACCCAGCCAATGCCGGTCCTGCGGTCAGAAGCAGCTCGTTGACATGGGGACAACAGAGAGTGCTGGGTGACAGATGACCACAGTGTCCCATGATTGAACCGGGTGTTTGAGATTAGTTTTAGGGCCTTTTCATCTGTGCTGTTAGTGGCACAGAATGTCTACACTTGCCACCACTGTTCTTATGACACATCATACTTGAGATGCCCTTTTCCCTGTTAAAGCTTGACGCTGCCTCGTTTACAGTATTACCCAAAAACAGCATCCACAAGACATTGCCGTCACCCATTCCCCAGAGTTATCAGGGGAACCTTGTTCTCATCACGTGGAAAGCTCCGAAATACATGGCCTTCAGCCAGGAGAATGCAACGTTCCTCTTTTCAAAGAGGCAGCAGAATTCAGCAGAATTTCCTTCCCAGTGCATTGTTAAGAGTGTTAGTGCCTCACACCTGCCACCTCTGCTTCATGAAAAGAGATTGTAATTGTTTCCTAACGAAATCAAACACTCAGTTTGTTAATGAATTACGGTGTTGTAATCTGTTACGCATTCCAGTATACAACGCTCAGGTACCGTATTTTAGGTTACACGGGGGAATTAGTTGCAAAGGCATAGAATGAACAAACAAACCACGTGTGGCATAATTCCATTTACATAATCTAATTACTTTTAGTTTCACCCCAATTAGTAAAGACTAACCCAAGTTTTAGGGCGTAGCAGACAAATCGGAAGCTATGAGCAATAAGGGTTCACAACCGAGACAGATCTTGGTAGTAACTAAATCCTCTCGGTTGTTTAACCCAAAAATGTAAGTAGAGAAACAAATGACGTTTCCGCTCTTTAGGGCACGATGAAACCTGGCTGCCTCACGTAACCAAGAGAATGGTAAATGACTAAAATGTAGAAATGAATGTGTACTATATTCACCCGCAATTTCCTGAGGACAGACCGTCGCTGTCAAACCAGAGCAAGCCGTTTTACTCCCGACAGCCTTTCACAATAGGCCGCACTCTAAAACGATCGAGTAAATGCAGTACCATGCAACACAATAGTAAACGAGAAAAAGCCCAAGCGTCTATCGGACAGATATAATTTTTTTACTGTATTCCATTAACCCCTCCGTTCTGTATCTGCATGCGTTCGGGTTACGGCTCAGTCATTTCCCATCCATCGTTGCGGTTCCAGGTTCAGTGTCAGTGTAAATTAGAATGCGCCTCTTTCCCTGAGGGCAAGACAGCCACTGTGCAAAACCGGGCCCAGCTTTGAGCCTGTCAATCTGTGCAAAGACAGTTTTGATGTGGCGCATAATTTTATTTTTATTTTTTTTCCATTTATTTTAGGCATAATGTCCATGTGATACACACATTGTTTACCCGCTGCCAGTTCATTTTCACGTACAGATATATTATATATAAGGGTAGCACAGAAACATAATCATTTCTGTGCCATCCTCATACACTTAAACTGTCAAGGACTAAAATGCAATATATATCAAATGATGCCCTCTAGTGGTAATGACTAAGTATGTCCAAAAGCAAAATAGGGCATTTAAAGGTCTAACGTCACTCAGGACGTCAGCATACCGAAAGACATTGCATTAAGACGGTTTTCGTAGTATCTGAAATTAGGCGTTCACGTTTTGCCACACGAGTTCCAGAACCGAAAGGAAGTCGAAAATACCGCAGTAGTCACGGAGAGGAGTGACTCTAATTGCGCCCTGAAGGCTGAAGCAGTGGCGCGAGAAAACGTAGAAACATTTTTTTTTTTTTTAAACAGTCTGCAGACGGGCAACTCTTTTTTTATGCAAGATTGCGTATCACTTGGAAGCATAGATGCTGTCGTGTAACATAACAAGCAATAACTGTGCTCTTGGACATTCTATCAGTTTAGACTACACTCGTTAAGTAAAACGTGTTTATTATTTAGCTTGGCAACGTTTCTCCCCAAAATGCCAGCTCTGGGTCGATAGGCTGTTCTTCTCAGCACGACTGATTGCAGCAATCTAAACGTGATTCCAGCATGGTTTTCCCTAATGTTTTCACACATGCTAATATCCCAACACAGACGGGTAACGTAAAAGGTATTTCCCCTTTTATCCAGATAAAGTCTTTCAGACCAAATTGGCAAGGCGCTATCTCCTGAACTAGCAGCTCATCGTATTGCCACACTTAAATAGAAAAGTTTAGATTAACTGAATTAATCTTGCAGAGAATATCCATTTATTTATTTAAAATCCGACCATTCGCACCAACACCAGCACCAGACCATTTTGTATATATAAAGTAAAGCACCTGCCAATAAGAGTCCTGAGCAGAAAAAGACCACACCGTAGAGGATTGGCGGTTAAACCGTTATAGCCGTTAGAGCGGTTATTGGAAAAGGTGATCAATTCGATTTATTTTTCAGACTCAGAAATAATCACGCAGTTCCTGAGCGTTTCAGTCTGCTCACGGCTGGCTGTCACAGCAAGGCAGTGTTTAAAAGGCACCTGTCACTGGGAATTCAGCCCAGTTAATTCACATGCAGAGAAAAATAGATTCTGCATATGTGGTCCTTTATCTGTTTTTGGGTCATCTCGTGTGTTTTATTCCTCTCCGCTCTGCATTCATCTTTTGTTCACCCATTGCTTACAATTATTAAAACACTAATATGTAGAGATATAATTAGATACCATCCCTTTATTCTGCCCCAATCTACACTCCATAACGGCTGATTGCGGTGAATGTGTGCAGGGTACTAAAAAGCCTGGTTATTGAGGGTTTCCATGGAGCTCGACTCAATTTTGACAGATCCAGAGGAGTTATTAAATGGCCAATGCAGACGGAGCTAGCATCATGTGGCCTCATTTCCTATCAATTATGTGTGATTAAGCATTGTGTTCAGAACAGGAGGAGAGGGAACTGCAATCCACTGTAGAGTGAAGAGATTTTTTTTTTTTTTTTACCGCTGACAAAGAGCTTTAGTAACAGCAAAGCAATTCCATAGCTAACACTTGCTTATTTTAATGCTCTGGTATTTACCTGCGGTGATCACGTTTATAATTAAAGGGCAGCGTCTTGTAAATGTCCTGTCTTGTTATTTATTCAAACATGCAGCCATAATTAACAGAAATGCTAGTGTCACTAATTCTGAGACTTTATCAACATCCTACATTCCGATTTAAATTTGCAGGTTGCACTTTATGGCAGAGATCATAGGGGTTTAGTCAGTGCCTGCAAAACTGTGCTGTTTCCTTATGGTTCATTCATTCAGTGAACCACACAAAGCGAATCCCAGCCTTTAATTAAAATTAGCATAAACACTTCGCTCCAAGGTTTTATGTGAGAATGTTTACACAGTGAAACTGCAAAGCAAAAATATATAGATATATATTTTAACGAAAGCTTGAAAAGTAAACAATAGCATTTGCAATTTACATAAATTTAAGAAAAATCTAACTCAAGCTTCTTTCTGGGCTAGTAGAATGAGTTGCAGCCTACTAAACTTAAGATGACGAAGTTAGGAAAATAATAACCCTACGCAAACAATCAAACAAGATGGAGGATTTAAAGATTCATTTAAAAATCCCTTATATTTATAAAACAGAACTGTATTTATTTATATAAACAGATTTGGATTTATTATTTTAAGTTTATTGTAGAGCTTAGCTAAAATAACTAGAAATTATTAATTATATATATATATATGTTTGTCCCGATGGTTCCACAGTAAGAAGCCTGAGGAAAATAAGAACCCTGGTCTGATGAATATGAAATGTAGTTTAATTCTACTGAAGCTTGAATTATGCAGGCTAATTATCGTGTCGTTGATTTTTATACTGAATTAGATCGCATAGATTAAAATCGTCGCTAAGATTCATGATGCTCCGACGATGGCAACAATCCGATTTTAAATTGTCCTGGGAAGAGATGGGACATGAACAGCGCTTCATTGCGCATTGTGAGACTTGTAAACTGCCGAAATATCGGCATGGCGTTTTCGTGCTGGATCCATAAACCATTCAACTGTATAATGAGAGATCTACATTCGGGACTTAATTTTAAAAACGGATCCGGAGCATTTCCTGCAACCTCCTATAAAAATGCACAACTGACACTGAACTACGGAACTCAGCGGGTTCACATCCAATCCGACCATCTACGCGTGGCGTAACGATAGGGTGATAGGAGTGGCACGGGTGGCAAGGTGGCATGGTGGCAGTTTTCGCGTTCACATCTTCACACTTTTATAAGCAAGACTGCCTGCCAGATTTATGCACTGATGTGACAGTACTGCCCGCAGCATACCCCTGTCACAGGAAGGTGGCATGAAAGGACTTAACCCCCCCCCCCAAGAAAAAGGGTTGGGTGGGTAAAGAGATGTGCAGCAGACCGTTGTAATGGACCCCCAGCATTTTGTGATGTAGTCAAAGACGAAGAAAAAAATCCAGTCCTCTCCTTAAACCACGCTACCGTATTTAACCATCGAAGATGTAGTAGGCTCTCGGCCCACAACAACTACAAACTAACCCGTGATTGCACATCGGAGATCGTGTCCTGCCATTTTTTCCTTAAAACATTTTTAAAATGAGAGTAGTAACACTATATAAACAATAATAGCATAGATAACCGCATATTACGTATATCACCTCTATTGAGAGAATGTCTCAGTTTGTTAACATTCTGAAATGACGTCCTATTCTCGCCCTCCAGTACAATGGCCACAAGTCACTCAATCATTCACATCTGAAGATGGCAGTCAGCACCTGAGTTTTCGATGTCTTAAGATAAACCTGACAGTGACACCTCTGGTGGCTGCTGTCAGTTTTGATAAATCTCAGCGGGTCTTCGCTACAAATTCATTAGCGGTTTTCTGCCTGGCGATCTGTGGACCCATAATTACCTATGGATGGAAGCTGACACAATGGGACGGAATACAAATACAAGTGCACATGACATTTTGACATTTTGACATTTTCAGCTGGGTATGCTAATATTTTGTAACCCCCTGTTTTTTTTTACTGACGTATTTTTTTCCAAAACAATTTTCCCACACTGGCCATTGATAACTTGAGTCACGTGATCTGCATCGTTTTCTTGACGGCGTCATATATTATATATATATATATATATAATATCACAAGGCAGGACATGTACAAACAAGCCCCCAGGGTCACCTGGAGCCTGGTCAGATTTCTGTGTTCCAGCACAGAGGTTAGCGCTGTGATCATCAGATGGAAAGACAATAGCGGCCAGGTCTCACTCTCAGCAGGGGGGGGGGGAGGTTGGTGTCAGAGCTCTGTTGTGAGGTCGGTCCATTAACCCCTGCACTGAGCCTGGACCGGAGATAAACAGTACCAGTGCCATCTAAGAGTGTGTGTTTTCAAAGGCTCTGCATCAGCACAATCGGACCGCTAGTAACCAAGCTAGTTCTGTTCTTTATGGCAAGGCTTCACCAGGATGCTGCCCACTGACAGAAATACAGAGAAATAAACACTCTACGCAAGAGGGAGGTTCAACTGCAGTCCACGAGGATCACAGAATCGCGGTTATTCCTCTTCGTATAAAAATAAAGAGTTTCGTTAATTCTGGTGTCAGCGCCAGTCATTAAGCAGGTTACAAGCCATTCCCACCCACTCTATTTAATAAGAGTTAAATGTCACATTTACTTTACTGCACATACTCTGGGCCACCGTGCATTCTGAGAGAGCTTAACTGACGTCCCGTTAAACACCAGTCCAATTCTCCGGCTTGCCTGACGTCTTTCCTCCGTGTTCTTAATCTTACACTCACCCCCCTATTATAACTATAGGCATAGGGATCTGGCATAGGCAGCCATTACTCTTTTTATAGTGATAAGCCCTGAATCATTACGGAATGTGTTAGTCCAGATACAATTCCACTGATTAGACTAATATGTCATGCAGGGTACAGCAGCCCCACGTTTATCTACAGCGCAACCATTGAAAAATTTTAAATGGAAGCCTTATCGGTCGTGATGGTCTCTGTCGCAGATTTATAGCCGAGGAATTTTAGTTTAGCCGGATTCCTCTTCCTTCTGACTCAAGGCCTCTTTATTCACTGTGATGTGGGCTGGAAGCCATCCCTCCACAAATGGGCAGGAGTACCAAACCACAGACAAAAGGGATTTCAATAACAGGTCCCGCTGAAGGAGAGCGACTGAGAGTGCTCCATTGTTTGTGAATGGAGGAGGGGTAAAAAAACAACCTCCCAAAAACACAGCAGGTAGATTAAACGAGAACAACCTTAAGGAGACATTTAGCATTTTAATGTCGTGTTTGTCTACCAGCTCAATTTAGAGTCCCACAAACTCTAATGTATCTTTAATAGCCCCCAGGCAGAACATCCGCAGTAAATTCCCCCTCCATCACTAAATATGACACGTTTGAGTAATGATGATGGATATATTTGTATGGGAAGCCACTTGAGGAAATGAAACATTTGAAGGCTTAATCACATGTCTCTTTGGAGAGGATATATACAGTGCAGAATTCGTACAGCTTTTATAAAGTGCCAACATAGCGATTTTACAATTTAACAGCAGATACCGGCATTTGCAACTTGAAAGGATGCGATTCTGTACAGAAACCCTGTCTCCTGCTGACGTTGTTGTCCAAACAGGATGTGAGTTGCAGGATACCTTTAGGTGAATACACGTGGTGTGGTGAGAGCCAGGAACAGAAGCACTGAATGTGAACACAGAGCAAAGGACCACAGACCGTCCTGAACATGCCTCTTGACCGAGACAGATCGTATCAGTTAGGTGCGCCATAGAGGCAATCCTGCGAAGCCAACTCTCAGCGCTATAACTTTGCTGAAGTGGCTGAATCTCTTCTCTGGAAACATCATTGGTGGCCCTTTGCATTTTAATTGTTTACTCACAGAGGTGAATTAGCAGCGCTAATGGGGAAGGTCAAGGAGAGTCTCCCCAGGAAAAGATAAGTGGCTCGTGGACACACAAGGCTCTCTCTCACACAAGGCTGTGACTGGGGAAGAGAGCACATGTTAGTACCCACATGTGGGCAGATTGGGAGTGGACACAGACGCGATTGACTCCAGTGTCCCACACACCGATCCGATCGACTCCAGTGCCCCACACACCGACGCGATCGACTCCAATGACCCCCAACCCCAGAGTCCGGCACAGACGGGTCGGTCCTGCAGGCCACCACGATCCGTGTTGCCACGCCATGAAAACGAAATCACAAAAAAAAAAAACGTTTAACCACCTGGAACAGAGCGCAGTTGCCCAATAAGACCTTCTCTCCCCCCTGAATGTCACTGGGACCTGGGCCTGTCCTGATTGGCAGCCCACTGCACCACCCATAACGAAGGAGTTCATTTGTGCCCACCTCACTTTGTCATGCGTTAAAAAAAAATCAATTCTCCATCTCCGTAGGTTTTGTTTTGACCTAATCGATGCAGGATTGGAAAAAAGATACAGAACTCACCAGAAGGTTAATCAGATACTAGCGTCATACCCCGAGTGGACACTGGAGGGCAATGGGAGAAGGAGTCTCTCCACGTCAGCGGTCTCTCCACGTCAGCGGTCACTCCACGTCAGCGGTCTCTCCACGTCAGCGGTCACTCCACGTCAGCGGTCACTCCACGTCAGCGGTCACTCCACGTCAGCGGTCACGCCGACAGCTAACAACCAGCAAAAGAAGTATAGTGAACAGGACTGTACATTCAAATGTA
>JAOYSI010051927.1:0-11564 GCA_025775065.1 Hiodon alosoides
GTGTGTGTGTGTGTGTGTGTGTGTGTGTGTGTGTGTGTGTGTGTGTGTGTGTGTGTGTGTGTGTGTGTGTGACAGAGCGGAGAATAAATGGCTGCTTTTCGTGCTTTCCAGCTTGATGTTTCGCTGAAAATGTTTCAATATGATAATTTCCATATGTGCACACAAGTCATGTCAGTACATCTGGCTCCATACACGATAAATGTGGAATGGCCACAGGAGCTAAATATTAATCATAACGCCAGAAATCTCTGGACTTTTTTTTTCCGTACAAGGGAAAAAGACGTTCCTAATGGCCCAAGGCTGAGGTGGAGTCATGATCAGACACAGCAGAGGGTTCAGGTGGGGAGATCAGTTTGTTAGACGACCCGGGAAATCGACGGAGGCAGGGTTGGTACGACACGTAGACTCAGTTTAATAGGAGACAGGAGGCATGAGGAGGATCGGTGATAAGCATGGCCGGCTGCAATCTCCACACTCCCTCTTTCGCGTTGCGCGGGAGAAGAGCAAAACTTGGAGGTCCACGCCCGCGAAACAAGCCGCGCAGTGCCGGTGCAGTGAGAGAGAGAGAGAGAGAGAGAGAGAGAGCAGGATGGAGAGAGAGGGAGAGGGGTAATCCAGCCAGACCTTCTGACGTTTATTCTCTCGTGTTTCTGGTTAATGAGTGGTCAGCTGTGTGGCGGCTCGGGGAGTCTCGTCTGGCCTGGAAGGTGAAGTCCGTTCTGCAGCCACCCCCTTCCCCTCAACTCCTCGATCGTGCCCCCCCCCCACACACCCCACCACCACCACTCCCACCACCCCAGACAAGTGGTCCCCAGTCTGCAGAGGACAGTGAGTTATAGCGCTACGCATCAGCTGATTGCTGTGTCACGAAGATGCTGCCTTCCACGGTCTGCAACAGGCAGAGCTCTGTGTGCTGCTACAGTTTTCCAGTCGCACTGCGGCAGGACCGACTCTGGGAGGAAGAGACGCAGCTGCGATCAGACTTTTTTGGGAGTCTGTTTTCCTTTTGGTTCCCTTCATCCCCTTCCCCCTTGAAACAACATTTTCTCTGCTCTTTTGGCTCCTGTTTCTGCAAAGGGAAATGTGTGGCGTTCTGAAATTATACCATTTTTAAGTTGGATTTATATGGTAGGTTGGCAGGGGGAAAAAAGCAAAAAGATTGTGGCATGTACCCAAAGTTCTGGTCAGAAGGAAGGAAGGAAGGAAGCGTCTACACCACCATAGACGGAGAGCGCCTCGTCAGTGACCTGCTCCTTTGGCACCACCCCGCCTGGCCGGAACTGTCTGCGCGGGACCAAAGGGGCTCCTCCTAGCCAGAGCCGGGTGAAACCCGGGCCCCGTCCCGGCTCCCTATCTCCCGGCCCAGCTCCGGCTCCCGGTCCCTGGCGCCCCCCAGCCTTCCACGCGACCCACAGCGAGCGCAAGCTCTTCCCCCGATTGCCGGCACGCGCGCCTGGAAAGCCCCAGACTGGCTGACCTAAATCAATCCCAGTCACGTCTCGTCTGCGCAGCGAAGCAGCCGACTGGCAGAGGCTGGTCTCGCGCGGCACCAGGCGTCGCGTGGGGAGTTCCTGGGGATCGCGAGCTCCGTCGCGCTTGCCGGAGATAATAAAGCATCTCCTGGGTTCTCCGTTTGCGTCGTTCCTCTCTCCTTTTTTCTTTTTTTTCCTCCCTCTTCCCCTTTCCGCCCTCGGTCTCCTGCAATTATCAATCACGCTTTCCATAACTGCGCTTTTATGGTGGATTACTCTCCGGCTACGCGCGTCGCTCTCATCTGCCGGCGCTCGGGGAAGCACCGGGCGCTGTCTGCGCCGGCTGGGCTTGGCGGTCGCTGCCTGCGTGAAGCAATGCAGCTAAAGGTGGAATCAGAGCACGACAAAGAGAGCAGCAACGAAGCGCTTGGCTCCATCTCCTGGATTACGGGCAAAGCGCTTCTCTCCTCCCCATCCACGCTCTCGGGGGTTGCAGCGCGGAGGCAAGCAGACTCCGGCGCTCTCTCGCGTGTCTTGTTATCTCTCGACCTGAGCGCACCCGCACCTCCACCCGTCCCCCCCTTCGTTCAGGAGAGGAGACTGGCCTGTGGATCCTGTGAAACGCGGCGTCGGCGTACATTCGGGTCGCTGCCGATCGGAGATGCTCGGGCTGGCCGGGTGCCGGGGGGGCCCCTGAGGGACAGGCGTTGGGAAGTTTAAAGAAAATCCGCGATCGGAAGAGTGACAAACGGCGACCGGCGACGGAAAGAGTCACAGTCGCAGAGACAACCGTGGGGGGGGGATACCAGGTGGAGACTGAATAATTCATACGCTAAAATGACCCTGCGCTTATCTCTTCAGGCTGGCACGGTCGGAATTCCACGTCCTCTATCCTTATCTTCTTTTCAAAACAGATCAGGAACTCAGCAGCTGTAGAAAGATAGATGCCAGCTTTTAGATTTATTTTTTACTAGTCACCTGTTTCCTATCCATTCCTCCAACAGTTTTTGGAGGGGGAATACTAATTGAATACATCTCTGAGCACCGCTGACAATGGGAACTGGTCTTGATTACGGAGAGCGCGAGCGAGTCCTGCTACTCCGTCTGCTCCTGGAAGCCGTGCAGCCAGGCTAACCTGAACGCTCCGGAGACAGCCTGGGCGCGAGCCTCCGAGATCAATCGACCGACCGACCGACCGACCGACCGTCCCTGCCTGCTGCTGAGGGATTCTGAGCCCTGGCATTGACTTCTTCTTTCTCTGTGATGCTGCAAGATTCGTTTTGGTTGTGGAGGCTCAAGACTTGGATTGATAACAGAGATGGGGGGGGGGGGGTGCAGGGGGACGTGTACATTTATCCCAAAAAGTGTGTGTGTGTGGTATGTGTGTGTGTGTGTTTGTGTGTGGTGCGTGCGTGTGTGTGTGTGTGGTGTGACTGCGTTGGCTGGTTGGTTTCCCCTCTCAGCTGTGTCAGCGGTCGCTGGGTCTTGTGCAGGGCTGGCGGATCGTCGCTGTTGCAATGTGAGGCTGCGTGGTGTCTTTGCTCTCTGTCACTGCGACAGCATCGGGGAAATGCTTTGAAAAGGGGGAAACGACAGTCGAAGACGGAGGACAAGCAGTGACGTGCTGTATCCAGATCACACATTCAGGAAGTGTCTGTTTTTAATCAAACGCTACATTTTATAGATGGAAAATGTATATTTTTACATGTTATTCAAAAGACCTGTATAGACAGGAAAACTTAACCGTAAGTCTCCAAATGTAAAGGCTGTATGTTTATATGGAGGGAATACCTGTGAGCGTCTGGGAAAGATTGTTTGTAGGATTATATTTAAAGTTTATACTTTAATAATAATAGGTCTTACTCTCAAGGCTTGTGTGTAAAAGACCAAAAAAAAAAAAATTTACAAATATAAATGCTAAATGCAGCTACGTTCAGGAGTAAAATATTGGCTTTGATTTAGGGAAAACCATCAAGGCGAAGAAAAAAAAAGGTTAATGTGACAGCAGACTAGCAGAAATGGCCTATAATATTGCTCTATCCTCTACATAACATATGAATACTTGCCATGTGAACACAATTCCTAAACAGCAGAAAAGCAATGCAATAAATGGGGTCTAAAAGTCAGTAATGTATATAACAAGGATAAGATTTCCATTTTCAAATCTTCTGAAACTATATAATTAAGTGGATACTTATATGTGGATAAACTTCGTAGAAAGTTCGTAGACGTAGAAAGTTTATCCTATATATATGTATATATAGAGGATATAGTATAATTTTCCAAATAGTTCCAGCTACACCGTAATCGTAGAGCAGCTGCTGTGTCTCATATGCAAACATAAGCTGCAAGATTAAATTTGACATCAGGTCATTTTTCAGCGTTTTGTTGATAAACTCCGGCAGTTTTTTAGTTATTCCAAAGGAGACTTGTAACATTGTTAAATGTAACATTAACTCAACACTCAAAAACGTTCACTATTTTCCAGTCATAACATCTTAAATGTCTTTGGTTGCTGTTCAAGACCTGGAATTCCTATGTGACACGAAAACAGGCTCGTATAATTTTGAACTGGCCTCTTCCTATCTATGTATACACAAGAAAGCGAAATTACCTTTGTCGAGGTTCAACCAGCTAAAAGCATGAGGGTAACTTGATGTCCCGTTTTTCATTCCTGGTTTCTCTCCTCTGTTCTCCCAAGTTATTTGCCGGCCTTATTCACAGTTTTGAAGTGTAACCATTTCTGTGGCCCTAGAATTTCCCCACTTTCCGATGAGGTTTTTATTTTTCCCAATCCCAAATGCACGCGGCCAATCGTTTTTTTGACCCATACATAACAATTGCAAATCGGGTTTATAATTGAAAGTATGTTTTCTTGACTCTTTTCTTCTGTTAGGTCTGAATGACCTTAAATGCTGCTTTAAAATGCTGACCTTAAATGCATACCAATTGCTGCTCAATGTAAATTCACGCAAGAGAAGAAAGGCTAATCCAAAAGAAAGGCAACTCCTGGAAAAAAATGGATTGACATTTCTACAGCATTAAGACTTTGAGAAACATGTATAAATGCATTGACAAACCAATTTCTTGGTTTCGAACTTGTGGGCAGATCGTAGCTGGCATATGACTATGGACAAACCAAACATGAATTATGGGTATTATGATAATATTGAACCCTTGAGCTGCGAAATCTGTTGAAATGCAAAATGTACTGCGATTGCTATTCCAGTTTATTCCCAGGGGCCAGTGCATTACTACTGTAGCTGAAGCTTATTTACTTTAGTAATAAATGGGGAACAAAAGCAACCAGCATGTCAATGTTGCCTCAGCTGTTTTCTCTCCACTTTTAAAATAAGCCATCCTGACTTTTGTGTCCAAATTCAGTGAAAGCCGGCAGGGTTTACTGTTCTATTTCCTGGTTGTTTTTGTTTTCAGAGCAGGTCACTGCAAACTTCTAGTGTTGATTGGTCTACCTTCACAGGCATGTCG
This sequence comes from Hiodon alosoides, assembly GCA_025775065.1. Classification (NCBI taxonomy): domain Eukaryota; kingdom Metazoa; phylum Chordata; class Actinopteri; order Hiodontiformes; family Hiodontidae; genus Hiodon; species Hiodon alosoides. The sequence continues at coordinate 4,962 of JAOYSI010051927.1, forward strand.
ATCTCATAAGGTATTTTTTTTGGTCTATGTCTAAGCTCCCTGGATAAGAGAAAAACGTTGGGCTTTGGACCCTCAGAGATTTATTTTCAGACCGGGCGGGGGGGGGATGTGTATATTGCAGAGATGTATATTGCCCATGCAGAAAACATCTGCTCTCCGCCCTGTTAAAGTGTTCAGTGACAACTCTCTAAAGGGTACTTTTGCGAATAAAGACTGATTGAACGAATGATCACATGACTCAGTTCCTGCATGCAGAATGTATTCACTTGATTTGAACATATAATCATTCGGGATTTGAACGTAATTTACCCCCAACAACACAACACATCAAACAAGATTTCCATTCATCAGTCCATCCCGTCAGTTATGTGGGAAAAGCGCAGCTCACTGAAATATCCATCTGTTGCTAAATGCTAAATGTTAAATTCAGAGCGTTCTTTTCCAAGCAGCTCGGAGCAATGTTTCTGCCTGATGCGAACAAACGGCACATTCTTCTCTAGTTCCACACAGTGTTTACAGGTGACCAGGCAACTGTGATTACCGCTTCCACCGCGGCAATAATACGGGCTGTTTACACTACATTATGCTGTTGCACGTTTCTCTCCCCACTCATGACCAAACAAAATAAGTCAGACGCCAGCAGCACTTGACCTTGTTTTTCGCTGTTTTATGCAAGCGCTTGCAGAAAACAAAACAGCACGCACAGGGTACACACATAAAAAAGAACATTCTTGCTCCAGGATTACGCAACGCAGTTGAGCAATTCTTCCCCATTTATGAATCACAGTTCCCTCTCGCAGTATCTGCCTTTTCTCTGTTTACTCAACAGGCTGATAGCATGGCGCATGTGTGAGGTAGCGTCTTACCAGCCCCGGCAACACAACCGCAGGTTAACCTGAATGCCCCAGAGGAGTCCGGCCTCAAGGTGCGCTCGGAGGCTCCGTTCCGCTCACCCCCGTCTACCCTGTTCTCTCAGCGTCCCAACCTTCTCCCGCCGATTGGTCTGTGGTCACCTGCCTTCTGTGGCCCCAGTGGAATTACGCAGCATGTCTATTTTTCGAACAGGAGATCCCCGCTGTGGTTATCGGGGGGAGAGTGTCGGCCCCAAATTGTAAACGACCTGGATGTAATCGAAGATCCGCCCTCACAACGTAAACAATTAACCGCTAAACTACACTCTAACACCTATTTATTTTTTTCTAGATTTTAGAAATGCAAAAAGTACAATTTATAATACGGGTTGCATTACCGTCCATGACCTTGTTGGTCACTGCGCAGGCCGGAATATTCAATACGCAGATCTCGTAGCTCACAAAATCATTTGCCAGGTTTGAAACATAGGCAGCGGTCAGGATGAGCTTACAGTTGATTGACTTCACAGTTGCCTGGTGCTGCAGGAAGACAGGTGCTCCCATTTGGTGGGTGGGTAGAAATCTCTCCATCGGTGGTGTTTAACGATTGGAAGGGTTGTTGACAGATCTCTCAGAGCTCCATGGGAAGACTGTGAGAGGATGGGCCTGTACCTGGAGGGGGTACAGAGCGAGAAGCAAGTGCATTAATCAGAGTAAATCAAGCTATGCTCGTTTTGGTTGATAACATTTTTCTACTAAGGTCTAACCCTTTTTTATATGTGTATTTTCTGTGTGTTTCCTTATTGACTGAAATTGAGTTGACTCCAGAGTTATTACTCATCATAGGTGACTAGCAGTCTTAGTTTCACAACAGGGGCTGGTCCTGAAATCCAGATAGAAGCTACAGTGGCAACACAGCCAGAGATTTTACATTGGAACAAATCAAAGCTTTGGCAACCCACTAATCGCACTTTAAGTAATTGTGTCTTTTAGAATTTTCTTTTTATAAGTCAAAGGAATAAGATACTTAGGGGAAAAAAAAGAAAACGGTATTAAATACAATTTTATTCAACGCGACAATTACGTTGTCAAAGTTTTGATTTGATCCCAGCTTTTGTCTGTTGGAAGTCTTTAGTTTTTTTTTCCGTTCGTTTTTCAACATTCACAGGACTTCCGATATTAACTTTCTGTATTATATTTATATATCTTTTACAATCTAGGAAACAAATTGGCTAGGGCAAGTAACAATATTGAAGTCTCCCTAGTCTCTATAGTATATTAAACATTTAATACGGTATTTTTATATATAGAATAAAAGTGGCACTCCAATGCGTGGATGTGAGTCACTGCGATCGTTGGTACTGCATCACAGCTGCGCCAGCAGTCACTTACTGGCAACAACACATACCCTCTCGCGTCTGATGGCTCTAGTGACAGTGCGTACAACAATGCTGTGGTACTTCCGGCACTGCTGTGACTATACCGTTTTAATTAACTTTTCCCCAATAGTGACGCACCGTGCTCTCTGGATCAAAGTGGCTGCCAACTGAGTGAATGGGCATACACTTACATCTTGTTTTTCACGCCCATGGACACCCTACTACAAAAGCCAGCTACAACAAGTCCCAAGCCAATCGGCCCCAGGCTAGAGAAGCTTGTGATGCTTTTTAAAACGGGAAGAATCATCTTGTGATATTTAAATATGTCCTCAATTTATTAAACTGGGGAAAGACTGCAATAACCCCATTCTGTTTTTATAAATACTGTATAAACTGCTGAATATGATACTGACGATGTTTAAATGTTTTATGACAAAAGGTGCTTGTATGTGTCTGTTAAAATCTGAAGCGTGAACGCATTTTTCGGTTAAATTTTCAATTCAGTTCAGTTTTCTTGGACCACAAAACAACTACTGGCTGTAAGATGAAGCAAAACAAACCTTGTTCTTAAACAAGACAGAGTGATCATCAAAAATGCAGAAAGATGTTTTCGACCTTGCACGCCGAGAAAGCATTATGTAAAATCGCCATCAACTGAAAAGAAAACAGTCCAAGTTTCCGTGTTGTCAAAAGCACATCTCGTGGCTGAACCTCTTATTCTGTACATGTTATTATTTGTCAGTCCATTCTCCATGACTGAGTATCAAAGTTCAGTAGCTTTGCTGTACATCTGACAGTCCATTCTCTGTGACTGAATATCAAAGTTTCAGTAGCTTTGCTGTACATCTGACAGTCCATTCTCTGTGACTGAGTATCAAAGTTCCAGTAGCTTTGCTGTACATCTGACAGTCCATTCTTATAAATGTAATTTGGCTCACCCAGCTAGCACCAGTGGATAGACACCACACAGAAGATAGACACCACAAATATGTAACTCTAACTTTGTGCAGCCTTAACACAGAACCTGCGGTTATGTTATTCAGACCCATAAGTACTGCAAAATAGCCAGGCTGGTAAAGAAGTGTCCTCCAAAGAAGGCTTTTTTCCCCCTGAACTACTTCTGACCTTCTCTACTAATTTCCATGCCATTGTTGGGGTGGCAGGGGTTATAAAATGGTGGCAGTTTATTGTAGTTGGAGAGTTTAATCCAATCCACAACGGGCCACCAGGAAACGGCCCTGGTGGGATTGGAACGCGAACTGGCTCGCCCCCCCCCGGGTCTCTTACTTTTAATTGGACGGCTACCTTTTACTCCCGCCATTAGCATATCTAATGCAGCTCACTTCACATCTCGCCCGGCTTTCTCAAGGTGACTGATGACCGCGCCACTTTTATCATGCGAGAGGCTCCGGTCCTCTCTTCTCGTTTGCGGTTCTAAGTGGTCCTTTTTCCCCATTGGCTTTTTCCGTTCATTGAAAAGGCAAACAGGGCCAGAGGGGACTTTTAAGAAGGGCCCAGAAGACCCTCACCAGGATCCTCACTACTTGAGCCTCATTAAAACCCCTACAGTGATATTGGATATCAAATTGCTTTACGGAAAAAAAATTTTTTTTAAATCATCCGCACATCTGCAGTAAGCCTGGACTGATTAACACTTATATATGCTTTTTCAGATTAAATAGAAATTCACAGGCCATGATTCCTCCATTAAATAAAACGACTAAAGAGAGAATAATGCATTATTTTTCAACTGTTTTGGTGTATTTAATTTTTAATGGCATATTTGTGAAACGCCCAAAATTTGTGAAAATGATACAGAATTTAATATCCATATTTTATCATTTAAGTAGCATACACGCTCTTTACATAAAATATTGCAGTACAGAGAACAACTTTGGCTGAAATGTAGTTTTAATGATCAACAAGATGCAATAACTGAATTGCAAATAATGCAACACTCAGAACATAATCCACTGTGGACTGACAAGAATGGCTTTACGTATTTATTGATATTTACTATCACAAAACACGCACATTCTGGTAAGTTCAGAGAAGAGCAGCAAGTGATTTAACAATGTGGGTTTTATCAGCGTGCTGACATTTAACCAATTTAATCACAGCCAAATCTATGTTTGTAATTTAAAACGTTTCATTTATTTACCACAAACATATACACCTGCACATACACTTGTAAACTAAAGTTGACGTTTGTTTTAAAAATTCCGGAATGTTCTCTCTTTGAGAGAATTGGGAATCACCGACTGGACTAATTCATCTCCTCGCCACGACTCCCACCACCACCTGCGGGGCAGGTAAGGAAGTACGACAAGTCTCCCCCAATCACAGTCGCCTTCAAGCCACCCGTCTCTTTTCCACCATGCAGGCTACATAGCTTGTGCGAGAGGTTCGGTGGAGGATGGAATAGAGGCGTATCCTTCTCACTGATACATCAAGCCGGTAGAAGTTTGCAGAAGCGCCCCTCCTTTGAATCAAGCTTACCTGCAGTGTCTGCTCGACTCACCCACCCGTCTTGGATCCTGCGCCCAGTCTTTTGCTTTTCATTAAAGACCTGCTCTGAACAATCTCATTATTAGCTCAAACGGGCCCCGCCAATGGCCTTAGGTTCTCCCCTGGTGCTAATTAATCTGACTGGATCCAAGCCCTGGGAATCATGGAGAAAAAAATACCTTACACACAAACGGAAAATAACCGCATCCTAGGTCTTGCCCACCGGTTAATTCCAATTAAATTGAGCCCATGAAAGCTTAAAAACAAACAAACAAAAAATGTCTTTTCAGTTGCATTCTCTGGGTAAGTGTTAATTGCGAGCAGACCATAGAATTATCCCTTGAAATTCTACAACATGTAATTAGTGCAATGTAAACTTTTACACGGATGCTGTGCGTAGGCTTTGAATTCATTCAATTTCTGGTTCTTCTGGTTGTTTAATATGAGGAAGGGTGATCATTAAAGTGGCCACCGCTGCCTGTTGCAGTTGGTAAATAACAGGTAAACAGCAAGTGTAAATATCAGATGTAAATGTCCCGATAAGGAATTCTGAGAGAATCTAATGGGGAAAATGAATACGCTTTCATCTCCGCGTCTACCTTTCCGTCAGGTAAAGACCGGCGACGTCACCTTCAGAAGAATGAGAGCCTCAGGCAGTGGCCTCGCCCTGGAAACAGGTGCAGTGTAAAAATCCTTCCGACACGCTGCTCGGAGGAAGGAATTAGAGGATCAAATGTGCAGAGATATGTTCCACCTAGCTCCTTCTGCAGGCATTCCTGTTATAAATCGCCTTTCAAAGGCCAGAATTGATATGACGAGTATGAAGTTTTACAACGCACGCTTTCTGCGCCGTAAACGATTATATTTTTCCTGTAGCTCGATTCACAGGCCTGCGTCGGATTCAATTCTTCTGACTAATATTGCCGGGCTTTGGTTTTAACCGCCTCCCCCAAAGCAATAAAGTAGCAAAAGGGAACAGACACAGTAATAAATACAGGACATTTTAAGCGTTTTTCTCTCTCTTTGATCCTAAGCTTTGAAAAAGGTCTGAGCAATAGAGAACACAAACACTCAAGTTTTCATTCTATGGATGAAACATCAATCTTTTAAAAGGGATTAGCTACTTAAAAGAACCAGACTGCAGCCTGTTTAGACATATATTTCTGGAAAGAAAAAAAAGCAAAGATTTATGGTTTGTTTTCATTCTGGAACCAAAATCTCACTTGTGCGTTTACATCTATCTTCTCTGATTCAAGAAATTTCCTCCCCCTGCTTTTTGCCACAGTTAGAGATCAGTTCTAGTTACTAGGCAACATTCCCGAGCCTATAAGTATAATGAGCATTTGGCAGGCAAAGAGAAACTTGATTGAAAAGGCATGTTTCTTTAGCTGTACTTCGTCCTGTGCTCCTCAGCTCAGCTCCGTCTTTCCATTACACTTTCCCTCACATTGCTGATGTTGCTGGAAAGACAGAAATAAATGGTGGCCAGACGTCAAGTTCACAACCATGGAATGTTCCTTCTCCAGCAAATGAAATCCTTATCTGGGTCTGACCCACTATGAACTTTCTCCCAGTGTTCTAGCTGCCCAGGAGAAGCAGTGTGGCCTTCCCAGTTATGGCCTCTTGCTGAGTCGCCCAGCTTCCACTTCCTATCCACGCAGAGGGCAGGTGGTTCTGGAATGGCAGTCCGAGTTTTGGTCCAGTCGGGACAGCCCGATACCGGCTTGTGAGTCTTGCTTTGCTGGTCCCAGGACACCAGTGTTTCGTATGTTTTCTTTTCATTTTTGGGCAGCCTTGTCAAGCACCATTCCAAAACAAGACGGGGAGAGGTTAAAAGCTGTTTTGGAAGGGGGGGCGGGGGGGTT
>JAOYSI010051927.1:11574-25634 GCA_025775065.1 Hiodon alosoides
CTCCACCCCATCCCCCCCCCCCACCCCCCACCACCCCTCGCCCCCCCCCCCGCGCGTGCCGCCCGGCCGCGCCCCCCCCCTCCTTAAATGGAATTCTACGTTTTGGGGGATCTACTCAAACCATTTGCGTTATTCAACCCTTCTTATCCTTTCCAAAGAATTCCTTTATTGACTGAAAGGCAAAAATAAATTAAACATACTTTGAAAAAAAGTTAGACGAAATAAAAAGAAGATTTTTATTTTCAGTGCACAGGACTAGCTTCGACTGAAAATACTTTCGCCAACTTAGACGAATCACGTGCTCTGTGATGTGAGTTGTTGCAGCTGGTCTTTTTCAACACATAATGAGGCTAGGCTTGTGTTTTTGTCTGAGATTATTTTATCAGGTTACCTTGACAAAGGAAGGAAGGCCTGGCCTGTAAAACTGGCACACCTCTGGCATTCTGATTGCCAATAGCTGGCCGGACAAAGCCACTTGTCACATGTGGAGAACAAAAGCCCCCCACACACAGGCGCAACGCTGCCGACAGTCATTTAAAAAAACCTGTTAGCAAATCTGCCAATCCAGAGGAAGCGGATACTGAAATACCTGTTGCCCCCCTACAGAGCCCTGAGTGTGGATCCGAGTTCATCATCGCACGTGTCCTGAGGTGACTCTTTTAGTCCTGTACGCACTTAATTTGACCGCAAACGAGCACTTGCTACCACTGTGGATAAAAGGCACACAGGGGGGCGCGGGGGTCTACACAGCACAGACACGGCTGTGGAATAATCCCACACCGCCGGGCTCAAGCAGCCCCCCGCTGGCTTAGATGATCCAGCGGCTCCAGCAGACACGTCAGGTAAAGTGAGGGCCCGGCCCGCCTTGCATTTATCATAGCTTCTGCGGATCGTTAGACATGTTTGTCATTTTATTACGTCCAATAAATATGCAAGGGGCCAGGGGATGCTGTCGTTTTATGGATCCTTAGCGGCCGAGATATAAATATGCGAACAAACAGAGCACAATGTGGTATTTGAACCGCTCTCACTTCGCCCAAAAGGCCCAGGGTATGTCATTTCGCTTTCATTCATTTTATTACAGCACCTGCACACACCACCCTCCACTATATTTATTAATTTACCATCCTATTTTGATGAATAAATAAATAAAGAATCTCACTCGAGGCAATGCGTGAGGCAATAATCACTATTTAAAATGCATTAAATGCCACCTGTAGTTTTACGACAGTAATTTCTGTGTTATTTTACGAGAACATTTTGACCACAGAATGATGATTCGTGGGGGAAAGACGTGACAGGAGTCTCTGCAATGCAGCAGTACATTAAACCCACATGGGAACCCTGAGAACCCCATTCAATTTCAGGCATCGAAGAGAGACTTCCTGCCAGGCAGGGGTATTAAGCCCGGACATTATTTATGCAGAGGAGATTGCCTCTGCCTGATTTCGCTCATAAAATGTTAATTTATTCATAAGGAAATTGTACTCTTTTAATCTTTGAAGAAACACTTATCTGCAAATAGCCCTTGATTCAGCACTTGCTCATGTCTTAGAATCTTGCAAAAATAAACAAAAAAAACGATGCTTGTGTTTCCAATGCAAATGTCTGTTGTGCTAAGAAAGCTGCTGAATAATACCCCGGCCATTGTCTAGGATGTCCAGCGAATGGCAAAACTCTTATTCTTGCTGTTATTATTACAATAATTTGTAATAATACAAATTTTGTTTTTTTGTCCAAAATGTTTAAATCGTACCGTTCCAAAAACAAGTATTGCACACTGATAAATGTGTGGTCTAAGATGTCCTTTTTGAAGCACATCATGACCTGTACCTCTAATGTCGGTCATCCGGCTTGCTATCTTAAACCACAATATGAACTGTATTGACCTTTGTCCATGAGCAAAAGGCTTACTTAAAAATTCTGGAGGCTTCGTCTTCTTTCTTTTGATTCTATGTCCAATCCTATTTTAATTTTCTTTTAAAAGGGTTGCCAGACATCTGTGAGTGTGTAATTTATTCTTAAATGTATAAGCAGACCATCAGGTTTCCTTTTTGCATCGTTGTACAAAAATGCCCCATGCACCGTTAGCACCTGCATGAGAGACCAGAAATACTGAAGAAACTGATTTTGCCCACGGCTTCCTGTGTCCTGAATTTCCAAACAAGACCCCAAAGATATTTTCATTCTGGATTTTAAACAAAATGCCTTTTTGATAATTACCATCAATCTGTGGTAATTCTGTGTTTGAAGTTCACAAGAACGCATTTTTCGTTATTCTTTCATTCGGCGTGTGTACAAAGAAGGAATGCTAATTTTGTGCCTCAATGGCTCCGAAAAATTAATGAAATAAATACTCAAATTGAATTTCTGGTAGTGAGCCAAAATAGAAAAAGAAAAGCTGTGCTTTCGACACATTAAAACACATATTCTCCTACCTAAATGCAAGGCCTTGTGTGGTGAAAATTGCCCTCCTGCAGTTGCATAGCAACTGCACTCTCAGAACAAACAGGCTCCGGGAGCGCTCAGCGTAAGCCGCTGTCATTTACACAGGCAACCTAATGTCAGGAAATAGGCCCGCGCATCTCATTCAGCCGTCGCTGTTGGCTTTAAAAACAACCACCCGGTGCCCTGCGAGAGCGAATTACCTGACCTTTTTCCACGCCCCGCGTGAAACGCTTCTCTCGACATTTCGCATTGTCTTTCTGGCAGAGCCGTGGCACAGCAGTCACTTTCCTGCGCTTTGCAATATCGAAATTTAAAAGAAATGTTGCATTAAAAAGGTGCATTAACCAGGTTTTCAGCAGGTTTCCCGCCCCCCCTCAAAAGCCCATTTTCCGACTCCTTTTAGCTTCTGTTCATCTTGCAAAAGGAGCGTGGAAGCAGTGAGGATTTGTTTTATACTGCATGCATGACAAGGCCGCAAAACGGAGCCAGCACAGTACCGGGGACCTGTTCCAGAACCTTATCTCTTGGAAAGAGAGACCGGCAGTTGCGAAAAACCAAAAGAGGTCACTCGAACCGATAAGATCTGACACTTGCGCTTTGCCAATGTCGGGGCTTTGACTTAAGACTTAAGAATATTTATGTTTATGTATTCACTCACGTCAAAAATAACCAAGTCACATGGTCAGACAGCAAAGTAAACACTAAGAACCGCGGGGGAATTGAAGCGGGGGAATTACTCCCCCTGAAAGATCTTAACCACATGCTGCAAATTCAAACTCCTTATTTATGTTCACTTTTCTGTCGATTAGCCATGAAAATAGCTCTGTTAATAATTATCCGTTTCACCCGACGGCAGAAACGATGGCTTCAATTGTCCAATAACTGAAATACATACTCATTTAATAGTCTTTTAAGGCTGCTGGGTTTAAATTTTTTTTTTTTTTTTTTTTTTTTTTTAAATAGCTCAGTCAAGTCAAGTTTTACACCAATAAACACATCCCACATACATTTGTAATTAACTCGAGCAGCCGAGGGCAAGATGTCATTCATAACAGCCTCTACCTGGTAGTGTGGGAGTAAAAACATAATTTTTGGGTATAGCGACACTGCAGTTGGTGTTGGAATAGAACATCTGGAAACAGCTTATTAGCTTATTCCTTTGTGAAATGCCCAGCTGAAATGCAATGTGTGTACATATATTTTCTCCTTCTCGGAATAGAAGTGAAAGCATTAAGCGTTATCAGCAGCAGTAGGCACGCGTAAATTATCGGCGCAATGGCATTTAAGCGTTTATTTTCGCGCAGCTCAGACTCAAGTATGCCCAGTTGTTCGTGGACGGAAATCAAAGCGAGTGATGGTAAGGACACGGGCTGAGAGAGAGAGACATTGCACCCAGGGACGGGCCTCTACTGCGGGCCTCTACTGCGGGCCTCTACTGTGCATTTGCGTGCGCTTTTCCATGTTCATTCACGAACACTTTATGGTACCAGGACACACGCGGTCTGCTCTGTGGGCTCACTCTTTGGGGTTCAGTTCAGCCTGCGAGCCTCGGAGACTCTTTAGGCGACCACGGTGAAGTGCTCTGAACTGACACAGGCTGAGAGACGGGTTACCTGCTTGAGTGACACACAGGGACTCCCCAGGGAATAGGTTTGGGGCAGTCCTGATAACAAAGGAGGCCCACAGCTGATGGGCCTATTTCTCTGGCATGCCCAGACATTTCCATGCAGGGTAGGCCTTAACCTCTGGCCTTTTTGTGCAGAAAGATTTCTCAATGTGGTCTCAGTCAAGGCCAAATTGTCTAGGAGTATTTAAAAATGCATTTACCAAATATCACGTGCTATTAATACGTGCCCTCAGCTCCCACCTGAAGTGTACACCCAGGAAATCTTTTCTGTTCTAGGGCCATAAAATCATTATACGTTGATGGAATTAATGTCCATGGAATTAGTGCAGTCGGAGATGAGAAGGGCTAATTAAGTTCACTCAGGTGACTGCTGGAACCATATTGATTCTCCAGTATAATCTTTTTCCTTCAGAAGCTCTTGCTTGCATCAAGTGGAATTTTCAATAGATGGCACTTGATATCCTCATTGTTCTTTGCAGTTTGGTGAAACATCTTCCATAAAGCGCAGTATTTCTTCCACCAGGAATAGTTCTAAATAAAAATGGCAATTTATCATAGAAAAGGCTTGTGATTTTTTTCTGTTTTTTTTTAAAAACACTGTTTAGAACACTATGGCATTGCTCCCAGTATCACATCCAGAAAAAAATGTTGAGTTTGCAAATAAGAGTGAAGTATTTCCAGCGTATCACATCAACAATCTTTGAAAATGTGTACGTTTGTGTGTGTGCGTGTGCATGTGTGATAGTGTGTGTGTGCGTGTGTGTGCCTGCACGTGTGTTTTTATTGGGGGGGGGGGTCTTCCTATTGATTGTTTTTATTCTTTCACCGTGCAAGGGAGTGAATAGTGCATCAGCCGTGTACCGAGGGCAAGGTCTGAGAAAGGATTCCCATTTAATGCCATGTGTAATGGCTCCACCTTTGTAGGGGAAGGTAAGTCTCGCCTAACAGCAACCTAACAAGCTGCATTTACCTTCCTACCTGCAGTTTGCGCAGATCACGTTCACTTCTCTCTGCACGTACTGGAAGTGAATAGATTGCTCTTAAGTGCTGCATCCATTGTTTGGCTAATTACCCAAAAGGACTAATGCTAGCTACCGGCTATCTTTCTCAAAATAAACCCGTCCTTTTCAAAAGTAAAAACAAAACATGGCCATGGACGCATGAATGCTCAGAACTCATTAGTTTTCCGTTCGGTTATCAACGGCAGACCTAAAAAGTAAAACAAACCGATTTTGTTTACTGTTAGGTCTGTAACCTGCACATGCTGAATGCACATTTAAACTCAAAGAAAACCGTTTTTGGTCAGCACTCAGTGACTGTTTCCCTGATAAATAAATGTGAAACAAACAGAAATTTCTGAGGCAGAGATCGCATAGGAACATTGGTAAACTAGCCTTAATTCCTTTTTTTTTTTTCCAAACACGTTTAACAATCTTAGATTTTAACTTGTCACATCCAAGCGTAGTATCATATTCAGAAACTTCCACAATTTTTCTACATGTCATTGAAATGGCTTGACAGGGCTACACTGAAAGATGGCAACGTCAACTAGTAACTAACACTAAGATAAAGCCATGACAGAGCATAGTTCTGTTAAACCCAGAGTAGGACATCACACTTCCAGCCGGCCTGGGTCTTTCCACTAGCAACAGGCTTGCATCCGAAACACCGGGTGGGTCTCGTGCGGCCCTTCTAGCACTCAATCAAGCAGCGCGGCTTAACAGGGCCACCCCTGCAGTCCCCAGGGATTCGTGCACAATGGCACCCAGCGACCTCCCTAGTAGAGAAGGAAAGCCACTCCCTGTAGCTCCATTGACAATTGATCAGTCGGTGGCAAAGGGGAGACATTTTAACATGTAATTAAATCTTATTTCCGCTCTCACGTTGTATTGTGATTGATTTTCTTCCGTGTTAAATGACTCCCCATAAATCAGACGACGCTCAGCTAACGCGCCGTCCCTCCCAATTGTAAGTGCTGATCAACGGTGCTGTTTATTTACAGTGCAACATACATACAAAAAAAACATTAAAAAATTTGATTAGATCTTCCGCCCAGCCAGAGATGAAGACCACTGCAACCCAGAGATAAACTGGGTGAGAGGATAACCAGAACTGGCGCTGACCAAATTGAATTGAGACTTTCTATTTGGGAGTAGAATTGAAAAATGACATTGACCAAAACATTGACCTCGGCAGATTAAAGTCACCGGTCTCTCTCTCACAGTACTGTGCATTCTACCCAATGAAGTATTCATGAATATAATTTGCATCCTCTTATCTAAAGTGCTAACACTAATTCTCTTATGAAATACATTTAGCTCTGGCTCATTTCCATTCACAATAACATTACAATTAAATCTTTCTTCTCTGAAATTTAAACACGGGCACCGAATCCTCTCAATTGAGGCTTTTTGATGGTGCTCAATGTGTCCTAAAAAGTTCAGCTGCAATCATAAAAGTCATTAGCCAAGGCCCGCATTATTAATTGGGATCAATTTTATGTTCAAATTGCGGTGGCTCTTTAATAAAGCATATAAAACGATCTCCATAATTACGGAGGAAATGCCTTTCGCAAAATGAAAGTACGCTTGAATTATTTAATGACCTCTGTCCTAAAGTGTTTGGTTTTAAATTGTCTAAACATTGCCTTCAGATGGTCTGTTTTGGGTGGCATGGTTGTAACCGTCCCTGACCCTGTGATGGACAGGCGTCACGTCCTTGCGCCTGTAGAATTAGGCTCCAGCTCCCCCGAAAGTGGATTCCGACAACGGAATTAATGAATTTATTATTATTTATTATTATAATTATCTACGTTTCATAGATGAATAATGAATGCCTACTAAACGGTTATAACAAACATTAAGGTTTATAGAGGAAAACATTTTGTTCTAGTCTAGAAACTCCTGTTTGTCTTGGATACACTCTATAGCCCTGATTATATCTTAATAAAACAGATCAGATGCAAAAGCCAAACGCAATTCTAACCCACGAACGCTGGTTGTTGCTGCTACTTTTCATTAATAGCAATTAACGTTAACGTTAATAAAAGGAATAAACGGCCTGTTCGGGTTAGGAGAAAACCCTCTCGTCCACAGCTGTCATTTGTAAGCCTATTGTGGAACCTGACGGCGAGCGTCGGCAGATCTTTAGCAGTGTGGAGGTTGCATGCATTTAATGGGGCCCGTCTGACAGAGGCAACAGTCCAGAGGCGTCCTGACCGTCTGTGCGTTTATCAGCAAGCCAGCATGTTAGAACAACTTGCTGCCTTTCTATGCAAGAAAGTGACGTTAATCGTCTGAAGCATGGGCTGAAATGTGGGCACGCAGCTCTGGGCGGGGCTAATGCAGACGTGTTTTAGGCTATGATCAATCAGCCTGGAGCAGAAGCAGCATCATTCTTACGATTAGTTGACATAAACAACACACAGGTGAGTAATATCAAAATAATGGCATCTGCAGAGAGAGGGAATGCTGAAAACCATGAAAATAAGAGAAAATGAGTTATATCGGATTTCTTTCTCATTCAGGATCCCCCGCTACCTTTATAGCAAACCTTCCCCCCCATCATGCACTTTTTAATTTCATGCTGGAAGCCTACATAAAGACATGCCCATTAAAATGTGCAAAAAATTAAGACTGATTGCAAATTGAAAGCTTAAATTGACTGTCGGAAATGTCAATGGGCATCTTTTTGTTTTTAAATATCACAATGTAAAGCCAGTTTAAACTGCGTGTTCAGCCCCAATCAGGAACCTAATATGCACCACATCACATTAGTGTTCTATAATGAAATTATTTCTGTTATGGTTGAATTGAAAATAAGACCATATGTCACTATACATGCCTACAAAGCAGACCTCTCTTATTCGTGAGGACAAAAGTCAAGCTCCCTCCGTCAAACCCAAACCCGAGATACTTACTTCCAGCACTCCCAGAATTTACCCTTTTGTAATTTTATCAGAGCCCCATCTCTCTCTCTCTCTCTCTCTCTCTCTCTCTCTCTCTCTCTCTCTCTCTCTCTCTCTCTCTCTCTCTCTCTCTCTTTTAAATTTTTAATTTCGTTCTGCATATTTATCAAGCCAGTGGGAAGCTCTTTTGAGAAGGGGGCGCTTCCCGGGGTTCGATAAGCAATTGGCGCGCAGACAGTGGGACGCACTTCCCGGGACGGAAATCATTCGAGATCACACAACACCATTAACTCCCCCTGTCACGGCGCACGAGTGCCACCAAATTGGCCTTCCTCACCGGCCCCTAGCACCATGTTGGCTCCTGGTGTTTACTCCCCTTAAAAAACGCACTTTTCATTAAGTTGGATTGTGCTCCTGTGCATATTTAATGCTGGGTGGCATTCAGAAATATTCACATGTTAATGTGACAATCACATAATGACAT
Source organism: Hiodon alosoides (assembly GCA_025775065.1). Lineage (NCBI taxonomy): Eukaryota > Metazoa > Chordata > Actinopteri > Hiodontiformes > Hiodontidae > Hiodon > Hiodon alosoides. The sequence continues at coordinate 20,041 of JAOYSI010051927.1, forward strand.
TCACATCACTCCTAATCATGGCTGGAGTGGAATAAATCTGAAAAATGAATGGCTTGACATAACATTTATAGTTGAATGCTGAAAGAGTACGGAAAGGAAGGAGAAATTCCCCTGACATTAAAAAAAAAACGTATTCATGACATTCTGACAACAGTAAAAAAAGAATACAGCAAATTAAGTATTTAGTGAGTCAAATCAGATTTGATACTGGGAAAAAAATAATATGGTCCTAAACTTTGAAAAACTGCTCAGTCAGAAATAGAAGGGGTCACTCACTGGGCCAGTTTCACCGCTGTCGCCCAGCAGCACCCAGAGGAAACCCACACCCACACAGGGAGAACTAGCGCACACCACGCTGAGTTTCGGATGAGATCCCAGGACCCTGTCGCTCTGAGGTCACAGCACTAGCCACCATGCCACGACGCCGGTCCACATAAAATAGTATTTTGCAAAACAATGAGTTCATATAATAATGAGTGCAGGAACTCAATGTACAAAAGGCACATGAATACATTCAATACAAAACCTTCCGTTACATTCCCAACTTGGTCTCTGGGACCCTTTTTAAAGACTTATAATGGCTTTCCTGAAAGCACCAGGCAGCACATCTATCAAGTTCTCCTATCCTTCTACCTCTTGTTCCTGCCAGTTGCTGGTATAAATGATGGCCCATTAATAGTTTGGTTCACGGCCAACATCCTTCCTGTGTTTCTAGAGACGCTCACACTGCAAAAGGAGTCTTGTTGCAGTTCAGTTTTAAACATGAAGCGCAGGGTTCATGACAATAAAAACCACCCGAGGCTTAATTCTAGGGTGACCATCCTACATTGCAGCATGTGTATATGAGATTGTAGAGAAAATAAATGACCCTTTTCCGACTCAACGTGTGTCAAAATAAATAAGCGAAAAAAGAAACGAACCTCTCCTGTGTCGATAAGAGTGATGCATCCTTTTATCAACACCATTTATTTCACTGCTTTTCTTCTCCAGTCTGAAGATTATAACTTCTGAATGGAGACCAGAAAATTATGTAATAGTTCAAGCACTTTTTATTACGGTTTCTGGGTACGTTGTACTGAATCAAATTAAGAACGTTCACAAAACAAGAAGGGGGATATTTTAAAATGGCAAATTTCGAAAATGAAACACAATTATACGAGTAAGGCTAGCAGCCAGGAAGCCAATTACCCAAAGTCCAAGGTCAGCTTTTTAGTTTTCTCAGACAAAATTGAAATGATCACTGCTCCAAAATGAGATTAGATGCGGTTATTGCCTTTATTCTTGAAATAACAGAAATGGACCCAATTTCTCTCATCTTTCTTTAAAAGGCCTTAACTGCGAGGAGGATGGATTAGAAAACATTTTTTCAAGTTTTTTCAGAAAACTTCCAGTGATGATTTTAGAACCTGCAACATATGTACACACACAGACTGCTCACATTTTTAGGAACACGTCCTATACATTAAAATAGAATACACTGTTAGCGACCGCATAACGGGCTCAGACTATGTTATTTAAAGCAGGTAGACAGGTACTTAGGGAGAGGTATAATGGGCAGGTCAGAGCACCAAGGCGATTTCTAATGGGTGCCAGGTGTTGCCAGTGTAAATACCTAGTGACCCTGCTGGTGGTCAAATAACAGCGGAATATTACCTTCGTGGCGAATGGGGCATATGGAGGTCGCACAACTCGTCATACCTGGTTAAGGAAGTCCACAGTCCAAAATTGAAGTTGGTTCTGAGGGAGGGACCAATCCGCTATTAGTTCAGTATACCTAAAAAAGTGGCCACTCAGGGTACATACAGTATATCCATGTTAAATTATAATTTACCTCACAGGACTAACCACAGTACTAATCAAACATGACAGGGGATGTCTCACAGAGTTGTCAGTGGAGGGAAATTAGTGTGTGTGTGTGGGGGGGGTCTGCGTGTTCATTTAGATCTCCTCCTGTGCTGTAGAGATGATCAAACAGCCCGCCTTTAATGTTCATTAGCTACCATAAGTTTAATAAGACCACCTGTGTCAATCATCTGGGTAACGGCAGCATGTGAGTGGGCATCTCCCAGCATGCATTTCAGCAGGAAACTTGCTTTGAGAGTAGTCAGTACTGAAATGATCATAGTGGACTTTTAAAAAATACTATTCTGTCTTATTTAATTTAAAGCTTTAGTCCAATATACTCAACTACAAGAATGTATTAACACATAAGGCAAATGCTTGTAGTTTTTTCCAACTTCAAATGTTAATAAATAGAACCGTGAGACAAGCGATGGTCTATGGTCTTTTCAAATTAATTGCTAGAAAGTGTTACAAGTTTGACACTTATTTAAGGAACCAGTTAGTAAATGCAACAATTTCCATAGTGAATCGTATCGCATTGTTAAAAGCCCTGATTATAAATATTACTGTTATACTCATTAAGTAAGGTTCGTTACCTAAATTAATTACACAATGTTCACTGTAAGGTGTAAAACTTAAGGAATTTAAGGAATTAAGAAGTCTTCCGCCAGTTTCCCGTTTCCCTCTACTGAACATCCCACAACTTCCATGTGTAGAGGAAAAATATGGCTCTGAGTGGGTTTTTTCCGAGAGACTAAAAATAATTGTCTTCTGTATGATCGGCAATAACACTAACAGAATCTGTCTGCCACGCAGAGAAGCCTTCTTCCCACTTTGAGCCCCAAAAGCGTGCACTAAGGGTGAGCAGTGTGTCTCTAGGGCCTCTACCTAGCTGTAACCCAACGTGACTTATTACGCCATAGGGGCCACGAGCCGCTTGACCCCTCAGCACACGAGAGCATGGAGCGCTTGTCAAGAGCGGCTCGCCTGACGTCTCCATGCAGCACGTAGGGCGATTAAAATCTCTCAGCAGACACGAAAATCACAGGGACGAGTGATTGGGCCAGGCCGCGTGCGCCGCCGGCTCTGGTGTTCCCATCGGCCGAGGGGACAACGGGCGCGATGCGCGTAAGAAGACGAGTGGCACAACTGCTCCACAGCTCCCTCTAAGCCAAAGGTCGTGCGCGTCGATCATGCCAATTACAGGGGATCGGGGGCACTAGTTTTTTTAGGTTTATTTTAGCTTGAACATATTTATAATTCCACAGAGGGTTTTGAATATGGTGCACGGTGTACTCTGGGTTTTGGCTCAGAGACATTTGAGTAAATCGAACTTCGGAGAAGAAAAAATGAAACATGGGAAACTTACATATTAGACACAAACATATTAGACACATGTCCAGTTGGATGTCGTGGGACAATATTTTCATACCGACTGCTCCTGGGCATTTTGTTGGAATCATGGGGGACATAGGGTTATAATAGGGTTATATCATAGGGGCAAAAACTACCTTGGGTGAAGGAAGGGCCCTCACAGGAAACGAGAGTCCCCTCTTGTTCAAGTCCCTCTCAGCCATTGTCTATTCCAGGGCATCTAGGCAGCACCACAAGAGAGGAGATATGAAAGACCAAATATAGTATAAAACACTGGGCCTTATCAGGGATTAGCTAAAGTGTACGCCCCAATTTTAAGCCATTTTAGTGAGATCCCTTTGATATAGTCTTAATTTGAATAATTTCATTATTTATCTGATGCCCCAATCCAGGGAGATTAAGTAAAATAATTCACAATTTAACACTATATATATATTTCTACAGATGGACACTGAGGCATTTCCAGTAATTTGCTTTGCTCAAGGGTACAACAGTTGCACGATGATTTGAGCACATACCCTTCAGGTTATGAGGCAGAGGCACTCATTTAATGTTAGTATTGTATTATAACCAACACATTAAACACTAGACTCTGAATCATGGACCAGTTGAGGCAGATCATTAATTTAAAGCCTGCCACCCATACAGAGATTAGACATTTAGAGTTTGGAGAATACATGCAGATGAAGACATCCAGTTTCTTGAGATCAAAAAGACTTGCTTATATGGTAAGGTGGAATATGTTCTGACCAAAACTAGGCTGCACACCCATTTGTGAGTGGGTATTTCATTGCCTTATTTACTCCAAATGCTTATATGCGGTTCTAAGGGAAAATTTGCACCGATGCTTAACCAAGTTTCTGATGTGCACAATGGCATCTCACCACATTGGCCATGCAAGTAATTCTGGATAAGGAGATCTGCCAAAAGAATAAACGCTAATTATCCAGCATGACACTGAGTAGCTGGGAAGAAAAGACACTCCGTGGATTACTTTGAGAAAGTAGGAAGCTTTTCAAGAGTAAAGCCTTAAAGAGTAAATATCCCAGCTGAGGAAACTGAGGCGGGGGGAAAGACTTGTAAGGGAGGCATTAGCACTAGCCAAACGCAGCGTTTTATCGCACTGAGTCTAACAACGGATCTAAGCCGAACTAGCCCTGTTTACTTATTAAGTTCTTGTTCACACTTGTAGACTACACGGTTTTCTTACGCTCCTTAATGGCGATTCCGGGTAAGAGCGTCGGTCCAAATAAATAAATAATGGTAATGACGCTCAACACGTTCAGGGCATGTCAGAAGCAATTCCTGTCGTGTGTGCCCGTTCAAAATCCAATTTGCTGAAAGGGCCGCTACGCTTTTACAGAAAAGTGCGCAATCACTCGCTGTTGCGCGGATTATTTGGTCGGGCCGGATTTGTTATGAAGCAAATGCTTTTTACAGCGCAAATGCATTAATTTGTTTACCTCAAGATTTTCTGGCTTTAGCTAAGTCTTAGGTACAGCATGGAACGCAGATTTAAAGCTTTCTGGAATGACTTCTGGAATCATTCAACCTGCAGTATTTTTCTTGTGTTTATTTAGAAGAATGTTGATTTTAACATCAATTGATGCATATATACAGTCAGGAAAAAGAAGATCCACTAATGTAGTAGAAATAGTAGAACACTCCAAAATGTAGATGCTAAGGCAATGGCTGTAGATATCCATTTAAAACCACTAGTCAGATTAAGAAGAAAGCCAAGGAAGATGATACAATATGTTATCATGTGGTATAATTATAGGAACAAACATATTTTCCAAATCAGGATTTTTGTTGAGGTTTGTTGTGCTGATGTCTTGATTCCTTAGAGGCCATTCCAACGTTAAAAAAAGTTTGCATTGCCTTTGTAAATCACTATAATCGGATTAACACAAAATGTACAACGATACAGGAGTTCTATTATCAAGCACTAGAACTGAAAATTTAATTGATTCCTTTTTTTCGCTTTTGAGTGGTGGCACAATGGTGGTTGTTTTTTGTTTTTTTGGTCGATAAATTTTTCTTTTTCTTTGCCAAAAGGAACGAGCAGACAAAGCTCAGATCCACAAGGGCCCCTTGTGCTAAAAAAGCCTGGTGTGCTGGAGGCCTGAATCCCGAACAGGGCCCTTCCGTCACGTGGCTAGGAGAGGTGCTAACACAACGCCCTTGGCGTCGGCTCTTGTTCGAGAGCTAATCTCGCCGGTGGAGGCACATGTGAAATGCACACATGGCAACGGGAGAGGAAGTGGAGGATCTGGGCTAATGGGAGCTGATGGGAATCCTCCATCGGTCTGAGGGATGAGGAAATGCGGGGGGCCGGGCCCGCGCGCCCCCCCGGCGCCGGCGGGGGGCGGGGGGGG
>JAOYSI010051937.1:0-14524 GCA_025775065.1 Hiodon alosoides
ATATGCCCCTAGTGTACATGATTGGAAGTCATGTTTTTTGTTTGTTTTTTTCCAATTGTGTTAGAAAGTTTCAGAAAGGGCATTTTTTTTACTGTGCTGAAGTGAAAGAGGATTCTCAATAATTAAACTTAGAATAGAAAATGTTAATGATTAGATCTCTTCTCAGACGGTATTATTTGGCAAACAGAAACTAATTCAAACCATTTTCTTTTGGTTCTTATGAAAATGGAATTCAGTCAAACTGAGATCTGTAAACAACATAAAAATACACATTTTAGTTTGTGGTTATATATTTTTTAAGTTTATGGTTATTTATGGGAAAATAGTGCGTTTACGCTATTTGTTTTGGTTCAGGTGAAGAAAATGATTCTTACAGGGATATAAACTGCTTCAGACTGAATACACCGCTGTACATACTAAATTTAAATGTTATATTAAATCCATGGGTATACATTATGTATATTTTTCAGTGCATTACAATGGCAGTTGACGCCGAATCTGTTTAATCTGTTTCCACAATCATCTGGTCTAACCCATTCTTTGCATAGTCTTACAACAAACAAAGCTTATTACTGCATTCCTCAAATAGCCATGTGATCAAAAATAAGATCCTGGTTGGTGTTGAAGGGTTGATAGGAGTTATATGGAGATTCGAGGAGTCTAATCTACAAATGACAGGGTTGGCAGTCCTGAATGTTTAATTTACTGCAAACAAAACAAGGTGAACTGAAGACAAGTTCAGCCAGACATTAAAATAACCACAAGTTTCATAACCTTCAGACATCAGGATATAAAATGTAAAAAGGTATTCAGACACCAGACCCATAATTGACAGCAAGCAAGACACAAAAACATAATTTAAAAAGAAAGAAAAGGAGTGCCAACTGTTCCGGGGTCAGCTCTGGTCGAGAACTATTACCAAATGTTTTAGCAAAACACTGGATATTGGGTCTTTTGACCGGAATGCCTGTCGCTGTCTTTGTCTACATGCTCAGTTTTGGCACTTTTAATAATGTGAAACAAACTGTGTATCTATAACCTCCGGTGAGTTGTCACCTGCTTTTTATTTATCACTGTCTAATTAAACCCTTGCACCGGCTCCCTAATTTAGGTGATAGGTTGTTCAGGGTTTTCTTACTAGACTTACTAACTTAAAGTGTCTGCCTGGTTGGAGAAAGAATCTTCCTTTATTTGTATTATCAAAAAGTAGCAGGGGATGTTAATTTCCCCGGTGGGAGGCACAATAACTGACAAAAATAATTTGCAATGTAAAAAATAAAAAAGGGACAAATTACATTCAAAAAGTATAATTTTCTGGGTTTTAGAACGTTTGCAAATAATCTTACTACAGCACTAGGAAAGTGAACAGTTGTGCAGAGAAAAGATGCATGATCCTTTATGGGTGAACAGAATGAACAGAACTCATTTGAATGTAACAGAACCATGCAGATCCATAGATTGCCGTGGGAGCATCTAAGAGCCCTTTCCATGCTGGCAGAGGCCGCCCCATTGTTGGATAAGGGAACGCCAAATTTGTCCCGTCCCGAGTATAGCTTGGCACTGTGGAAAAAAAAACACAGATTTGAGAAATGAAACATTAATTTAATTTTGTTGTCCTGCAGGTGACTTACCTGTTACAAGGTGTTTCAGCTCATGAGGATTTCTGCGGAAACAGTGGGAAGCTAAAACCAGGGGATTTGCAGGTAATTTCTACTTTTGTAAATATTCTTGAACCATACTACAAATGAGTGTAGATGTGTGGATGTTAGTCTTAAAGCAGCAAGACAGAAGAAGTCTCACCATCCTGCCACAGCGTTAATGCTCGCCAATGACTTACCACCCCCTGACGCAGGCACGCACTCAGTAATGAAACGGTGAAAAGTGACGTCTGGAAGGGAATTTCCTGTGCTTAACCGGGGGCTACTGGACTTCCGCACATTAAAAAGTTCTGCATGGTTTAACAGTGCAGTGGAAGAGGGAATAGCCGCTGACTAAGCATGCGTGTTGAGCTCAATCGCTTTACCGACTGTATCCTCCTCTGAGCTCTTATACCCCGAGGGGGGGAGGGGGAGAACTGCTGACCACACATGAATGGGAAAGAAATGCTTTTTAATGCTTATAACATGAGTGTGGAGACTGGCCATAAAACTGCTGTTTTACTGTGGAGTCGAACAGAAACATACAACTGTACTTATGTGTAGTAAAACGCTAGGCCGTAACACTGAGTAGTTTTACTGGTCAATTAAGTGAATATTTGCCATAGAAATCTTATAAAGTGACTTAAGTTTTGGTTGTTCCAGTTTATTTGAATAGGAGTGTAGACCGTCTAATCAGTGAACTTACTAAATAATACACAACCTGGTATAAAATGTCTCTGGATAGCAGATGAAATACTCAGGATAACGAGGCCTTATACCGGTGTATGAATCCACATGAACTCATGCTAATGTCCGGGCGTCCGACCTGTTTCCTCAGTGGATGACAGCGGGCCGTGGAGTGGTCCATGCGGAGATGCCTGTGTCCGACCAGCCCCTCCATGGCCTGCAGCTATGGGTGAACCTGAGGCGATCTGAAAAGATGGTGGAGCCCCAGTACCAGGAGCTGAAGAGCAAAGAGATCCCCAAACGGAGTCAGGACGGAGTCACAGTCACGGTCATCTCCGGCGAGGCTCTCGGAGTGAAGGTGGGGCCTGGTTAAGCTTCTGAGTATGGTGTAAAAGACTGGAAGGTTACAAAACAACACATTTGAAAGAAGTCGGCAAAAGACAATGGGTTTAGTTTATGTAGAAATACTACTGTACATCATCTTGACAAGATTTGTAGATGTGTTTTTAAGGATTAATATGTGGTGATGGGAAATAATGTAAATTAATATGTGGAGATGGAAAATAAATCTTTTATTCTACACAGGACCTTAAAGCATGAGGAGGCTAAAAACAGAAACATCTTTTGTGCATTTTTATAGACGTTTCGTTGTAAGTGATGAAATAAGACCTGATGCTCATTTTCAGGTGGAATATGGATTATGAGTGTGACAACCTTTTTACATTTTCAGTTTTGGAGGGTAAACATTCCTGGCATCATAAACAAATGAATTTAATGAATCCTTTATACTGAATTTCAGAACAATGTAATATCTTTAAAAAGTTATCCAGCATATGTAATTATTATTCTATGAACTTAGCTAGGTTTTTTTAATATAGTTTCTTTGTAATGTTTTTTAGCATTTATAATGCATGAGAGCATGTAAGGCTATAAGATAATAATAAATAAAAAAAAACACTTTAGGAAAACTTACAGTAGTCTGTGCCCTGTAAAAATCTAAAACCGTAAGATGTCACGATGGCTAATGTACTTTTCAGCTGTAAATTCCACTGTTCCTTTTCTTTGTCTTAAATAATTTTCCCAAATCTTTCCTTGTACGTGTGTGTTGTTCTATTTACAACAAGCACATATGAGAAATTATTTATTCTATTTTATTCTGCTGTTCCTGGATTCATTTTTCTCTTTTTGTTGACTGGAAAGAAAGTTAACAGTGTCCGCACGATATGAAACAGTAGTCAGTTCAGTTTATTTTCAGTTTGCATCCGACACAAGCATGATCAATATTATAGTAAATAAAGGTGTTTGGGCTTTGCCAGCCAATTACAAATTCTGATTCATGGTGTGTAACTGGAATCTACCGCATAAATTAAAAGTACTAAAGTATCCTTAATACTTTCAGCAGGATAGATCCAGGAAATTAGAAACAGATTGATGTGGAAATGCTAATATGGCTTCCGGGCAGGGTTACGTGAGGGCAGAAAAAGTGTAATGCAATTGTAAATCTTGTACTGTTGAATAAAAGTCTCATAGCAGGAAGCAGGGGCTTTGCATTTCAAAGTCATCAGCTCACAGAGGGAGCTATGAATGAACCTTTTACAAAAGTCTGTCTTTATTAAAAAGGTATGTTTATTAATGAAAGGTATGAAATAATGTCAAATTAACCATCGTTCTGTGAGGCAGGTATCGCAATTGCTTCAGCATGTGTGTAAAGTAGAGCTAATAGCCTTAGTAGGTCATTTCCTGTGTCTTTTATTGAGTTGTTTTTCTTATTGCCTTTAATGTAAGTTGACAAGGCATTATTGCTACATCACGACATTAACAAGATGCCCTCACCAAATAAGTTTGAAGGTGCCCTTATAAAACACTGCCTTACGTGAGCATAGTCATTATCTCATGTTTGCTTTTGATGTACAGTAATCACATTAGTAGTGTAAAGTAAATCGGCATTATTGTTGGGTGTGAATTCCTGATGTGATGTCTCTGTTGAGTCTTTTTTTTTTTAAACTGCGTAATTTACAATCTGACACAATGGCAAAGTTTGCATCTTTTTCTTCAAGACATTTTTTCTCTTCTTCTCACATGTAGTCGAAGATCTACACAAGAACTCCAACAACCTTTCTTGACTTTAGACTGGAGCATGGAGCGAAACACGTTCAACCCATTCCGTCCGGTAAAAAAAATAATATGGATTTATTATGCAGTTGCTTTGGAATCAATTTCTCATCATAGCGCTTTTGTTTAGGGGGGCGTGTCTTAGTAGGATTCTAGAGTTAGTAGGAAGCCAGTAGGAAGCGCTCGTTAGCCCAGCCAATTTAACCCACCACAGCCCGGGCTGGTCTACGCCACATGTACTCTCTGGTTCACAATCAGCCAACTCAGGCTCATAGCACTCAGTCTGAGTTTGGGCTATTTTATTTATTCTTATAATATCTTAAAAAATAAGTAATAAATAAATAAACAAAATGTGGTCTGATCTGAACGAGAATTTTGTGTTATCAATAGCAGTGCTGCTGTTATGAGCCAAGGGTTCAAAAGGAGTTACCCCTGCTAAATAACAGGTGTATTAGCACCTTCATGGAGATACTGCTGAGAGTCAACTAGTGACATTACGCAGATTTGAACCAGAATCATAGGGTCCAGTCTGCGCCTATGAATGTATTTTTTCCACCAAATGTATTTGCAGAACTCTTAAGTCCAATGGAAAGATGATTCTGCTCGGCAAAGCAGATGTGCAAGGTGTCAAAGTTAGATTGAGTCTGGGCTGCACATCTGACAGAGAAAATACAATAATCCAGAACAATACAAAAGGTAAATGTACTATTTGGTGTGATTAATTCATCCCTGCATTCATTTTCCATTTAGGATGGACCACATTTATCTACACATTCTCCGGATCTCTTCACGTTGGTAAGTCCGTCTGGTGTCATTAATGTGTTTTTATGTGCCACAACAGGGACACATGAGCTCACTTGTGACTTTTACATTTTTTTGGGGGGGACTTTTTCAAACAGCTATATTTTAATGTAATTCTAAACAAACACGTTTTTTTTACAATTGTTTATTTAAACTTGCCAAAAATGTATATTGATAATGTGGCATTGCACTCTGTTGGCGTAACAGTCTCCTGAAAGCCACTGGTAATTAAAGTGTTTTGACTATAAAAATGCTCATTGTGCTTGATGATAACTCAATAACTCATCCTCAACATGCTGTCCTGTCTCCCTCTCTCTTCCTTTGAAGGCCCTGATGATGACCAGAGGAAAGTAGAGCCACATCACACCGTGGTATTTGATGATGGAGACTGCGTGAAAGTTGAAAATAAGGTGCTGGCGATATTTGCATTTACATGTTTACATTTATGATAATAAGTGATACTCTTTTTTTCTTTCCTACTATTTGTCATAGTAACGGTCTTTCTCGCTGTCTTTTTCCTCTCAGGCATCTGAAGTGTCCCACTTTGTTCTAATTTCTGGAGAACCCATTAATGAACCAGTTGTCCAACATGGTATGAAGTTCAATATTATTTAAGAAAAAGGAAAATCGAAATCAGTTCAAAGTTTGAACTAAATATTGTATTCAAAAACAAAGTATTGTCCTTGACCCTACCGCGGTAATTTTTTTGTAATGTTTGCATTTTTAATAGATAAACGTTTTATTTTAAAACAATTTCCTCTAGGCCCCTTTGTCATGACCACAGAAGAGGAAATCAATCAAGCAATCAGCGACTTCAGATCTGGGACCAATGGATTTGAGAGGGCCAAGGGATGGCGATCTAAAATCTGTAATTCCTGAATATGTCTTATTCGCTTTCTAATGCAATGTGATGTGGATGTTCCGCATTGATTAATGAACTATATTTTAATGTTTATGTGTAAAGTTTCTATTTCCAAGACAAATGTAAACATTGTAGTACTCTTATCTTTATATATCTCTTTATCATCATGACCAATACTCAATCAATCAATCGATCAGTCATATTATTATTTGTCATTGAGCATTTTTACCAACAGGATTTGTCCCAAAGGGACATATTGCATTGCATTTTCCAGAGGGGAAAAAAAAAACCCCAGAAAACCCAGTGCCAAAATGATTCCTTGAGCACAGAGGCAGTTGAAAGAACTCCGGGAAAAGGACAAAGTTGAGACATACTGAATAAAACAAACAGTGAGGAGCTGATTATATAGTTTAGCAGCTTCAGTACTTTGTAGGAGGTTAGTTCTTGGTTCTTGCTGCCAGGACTACATCGTAGATAATACCCATCTTCCATACTGAGCAGAATCTGAAATTGGCAATATCTTTTTATATCTCTTCATCACGATGTCAACACTGATAATCACAATCTGAAATTTGCAGTAATTATTAGCAATTAAGTAAACATTTAATCCAGAAAAACACAATGAATAAAACTTTAGTGGAACTGAAACTTTAATGACTGTGCAATTCATTATATTACTGTTAAACAGGTAAGAGCTAATTTAAGGGATTGCTCCAGAGCTACTAAAGCTATGCATTCTGCTACGGTATTTTCTTATTTTCATCCAATCTTGCAGCGTTGAAAAATAATTTATATTTAAAAAAAAAGAACATGGCTGGGACAAAACCAAACTTTTGTCAAAGTGCCTATCACACAAGTCGTTTTTTATGGTATCTTTATTATTCTACCAATTAAAAGAAAACGTCATTAAAAAGTTAAATTAGTAAAGTGCTAAATGACTGATTTCGCCCACCATCGCTGAGTTTTACAGTTTGAACAGTACGTTATTAAGTCAGTACCTTTGGTCTCGACGCACGTTTCATATTTCAAACTAATTTCAGATGAGGAAGAATGACGTTTTCCTCTTCTGATTCTCTTCCCCTATTGGCTCCAATAAATCAACTGAGTTTGAGTGGGATGTAAGCCAGATTTATTCTTGCTCACTGCTGAGATCTGGATCACATTTAAAACACATGTTCTTGTGTGACTCCATATGAACTGCACGCCGGGGCTGGACATTCGGTGACATTGGTTAAAGACATTTGCGCCTCTCAGATACCACTCCTAAACAAGAAGAAGGTAAACTGACCCTGCGAAGTCAACGTACTCTGACCTGCTGTCCTTCAGTTTGCAGAGTACCTCATTCAGTGTTCGGTGTTTGTCTATGTATTTTTGCAACAGGCTGTTCTCATTCTCTTGAATAAATTACCCTGACGGAAGGGCTGCAGACGCCGATTTCAGTACTTCACCACCGGCACCCGAGAGACAGCTCGAGTGTGTTTTATTAGGAGCATTTCGGTAAACTTCACCCTTGTTCCTGTTTTGCCGTTTTCTGCCTGACAGCTCGTCTCCCAGTCACACGCAGGTTTGTAAGAACTGTCTGTTGCCTGAGAGATTTTGTGAAGCTCTGTGTGAGTCTGCTCTGAAGCAACACGATGCCTTTCTGACTGATCCTTGTACAGAGGACTGCCTGGGCACGTACAGGAAAATGAAGACACACTCCGGTATCGTGATGCATCTGCTCATGATTTCATACGCAAGACTGACGCTAACGCACGAGGACAGTCGCTCTCGGATAGTAAGTGGACCCTCTGATAATATTAGCGTCATAACTTTGCTTTATGTTTGGAATTTATTACCTAAATCATTTCTCTCCCTCAACGAATGCAGGCCTCTAACACCCACGGCGGTAGGGATGGGCATCTGATTAAACAGCATCCTTATCATTATCACTGCTGTATATAATAGCTTAATTCTAAAAAATAGTAGAATATTTTTTTCTGTGATAGTTACTTGACCGGAAAATGAAGTGCAATCAAGGTCTAATTTTCCATCATCTTATAGCCATGCATCAGGCGGTTTATTATTATTTTATACATTGACAAGACTATTATGTGTGCAGGATTGGTCAAAAGTCGGTATAGACCTGTGGGGTATTTGATTTAATTCCCCCTGGGTCTCAGCATTTCAAGTTTCAGCACCCACGTACACTGATCGTTAGTAATGTTGACAGCCATTATCACCTACCCTAAAGAGATATAAAAATCTAATAGGTAGATTAAATTATGCAACTGCAAACCGATTTTTGGATAACGATCCTGTATAACGTTATATTTGTGGGATTTTAATTGGGCTATCTGTTTATGTAGTGTTTTGTTAGTTCGCATTGATTCAGAGAAGATGCGCATGTTTTTCCGCGTTCCAGACGAACTGCATCTTGCGGCCTCGAGACAGCAGCACGGCAGGGTGGGCGAAAACCCTTTTGAAATCCAGAAACTTTCAGTTGTTTCCTCCTTTGGGTCCTGTTTCTCGTTAGTGGACTTAAAAAAAAATTTTAATCTAGAATCGTGATTGGAAAAACTCCCCACCCGCCCTCTTCCAATCTCCCTTCTTTTCTGTTGCTTTGGTTTATTTAAGTGGAAGCAGCCGGCCCCACCCTCACATATTGAACGAATCAGTGGAATCATGTCACTACACAGACTGGGGAGAGTAAAGCAAACACTCCTCCGTGTACGCTGACAGGTTTAATATTGCGTGACCCGCTTTCCCGCGTCAGCATCGGCTATTCCGCTCTCAGACAGCCTTGCGGGTTTGGACGACGCCATGAGATGCATATGTACCTTATGATTTGTTCTTATTGTCTTTGTCGGGCCACGCCCTTTGCACAGTAAATGTTTAAACTCCGTTATGATTGATCAAACAAAGAGGTTTAATGAGACCGCTTATTAGGTAATGCCATTTTAATTACACCATTAGCTTTATGTTTACAAAAGGCAGACTGGCAATTCAAGTAAATTTCTTGGCAGTTGATGTGGTGAATTGTGACGAACAATCCAACATTTCTTTATTTTCTTTCACATTAGTGTGCGTTACATATAATAGTTATTGCAGCTTTTAAAATGGGCAGGCTTGTGATCGTTGGCTGCATTCTGGTTAGATAAAGGGCAGTAAATTTAGAATAGAGAATGGGCTCTTGGCAGCAAAGTTTTTCCTGTCTATTCTGTTGCGATAACTCCCGCCAAAAGCTTTGTTCCACAGTAGTTTGTTGTAAAGAAAGTGCTCTGGTTTGGACATGTTATCAGTGCAGCTGTAACACAGCTGCGTGTCCCGGTCATAAACTTGATGTAGTGGCCAGCGGTGGGGGGGGGGGGTCTGTCCTTAGGAGTAGCTTTGACAGGTGGTCCAGCAGGAAACACCGCCCGTCACAGTCAAACCTCAGCATGGTTGCTCTCTTTGGGCAAATTCTATAGAGAGCAGCTGGGCTTAACACGCACTCCAGTACTCATTTCATAACTTTTAACACTGTATCGGATTCTGTCATGTAGTCATTCGTGACAGTCTGACGTTAGCAATTAGTTAGCAGTAGGCAGCTGTTAGTCATTAGTGGCCCTGTCTTTATCCCCGTTAACACTAAGGTTCTGGGCGGCCTAGCATTAAACCCTCTTTGGCTTTCGCTCTGTTTTTTATCCTGGCGGGTTCAAGGCCCGCCTAGAGCCTTTATTCACAGCCGATAACAAGGTAATAGAAAAAAATCAATCAAATTTTTATTACATTTGTCAAATTTTAAACAGAGTACTTTGTGGCGTAAAGGCAGAGAAAACACCAAGAGTTTATGAAGGGATACAGGTTGTTCATAGACGATTGTTCTCTTGCAGAAGTGCAGATCTTGGTGACTGGAATAGGACAGTTCAAAGATGTCAACTGCTGGAGTCAGACATGGGAAAGTGGAGCCAACTGGCCTTTCACACCTTTGGGGCTAAACTTCCTGCCAGTAGGAGTTTCCTTTGCAAAAAGAAACTGCTAAAAGAATAGACATGTGTCTAGATGTGTAAGAAGCATTGACATTTAGAAGTGTCTTACTTAAATGTGATCAGTTAATCTATCACATTAGAAACGGCAACCATTTGTATTACAGCAGGATGATACAGCAACAGCTGAGTTTTAACACTTCCAGATATGAAGCCCAAACTCGTTCAGACTATCAGACGCATGCAACTGTGAAACATTCGTAGTTCATTAACCTTTAACACACGACACATTAATTATTCAATTTCTTGGCCCAGAACACACCTATCCATTCCAGCATAGTAAAACTCGTAAACAAGCCCTGTGCCAAATTCTTTGCTTAAATTCTTTTTTCTCTACAAAAGAAATGTTGTTCTACTATTGTTATAAATTTTAAGCTATTATTTTGTAGTTAAAACTGTTATTTTGTTTCGGTAGACCCGTGTCCAGTGCAACTGTTGCATTCTTGCATTGAGCAGGATAACTGAATTAATTGGGAAAGTAAGGTTAGGTGTATATCTCCTATAAAATTCATTCTCTTCTTCAGAACTGCAGACTATAGACGGCTGTAACATTTAATCTTTACATTTCGAAGGTAAAAACTACAGCTAGTATATTGTTTTTGTTCAATTTATCCAAATTGGCCCGTGAAACCAAACAAAGTAAACATCTAATAGGCTTCCTAAGTGCTGAGTCATATGAGAGCATATCGCCCTCTTGTGGGATAGAGGGAAAAGGTGATTCGATAAAAAGAAAGGCAGAGAATGCACAGAATAATACCGTACTATGTATTTATCCCTTAGTATAGTACGATCTTTAGTTTTGGTTTAGTCTCTAGTATTTATAGCCAAATTCACGTGTTTCACCTTCCCATTTTAATATGCTCAAATACATGCCAAATACAGTTATGTATCTTTGTATATTTGAAGTCACACAAGTCCTCTAACCCTTCGAACCTTGACCCAAGACAGAGGACCAGCAGAAGTGGGAGAGGGACGTACGGTCGGCCTCCAGTCTAGAAGAGTTATTGATGCTGACTGACTTTCCGGACTGGAAGCTGTGGAAGTGTCGTCTCAAACTGAAGTATCTAGAGTCCACCTCGAGTTCAGACCGCTCATCGTCCACTGGCTCACACCGTTCCACGCGCTATGCGGGCTCCTCCTATAGCCTGGAGATCCTCAAGGGTGAGCAGTGAACTGTAGATTAGAGGTTCTAAAACCGCTCTGGCACCATTATGTGAAGTACAGAACTTGAAGTGTGTAAACTGTAATTGTAAAGTAAGAGGGTCTGTTTACCAAATGAATAATGCATCATTAAACAAAACTTTATCAAGATGAATCCAATTAAAAGTAATTGGTTTAAAATTGGTTTATATAATGAGAAAATGTGTACTTTAAGAATAAATAAATAACATTGTCACTGATAATATGTATTCTGTACAAGGAGAAAGGTTTAAATCCCTTTGGTCTTTTCTTTTGTATTTTTTTATGGGAAATACATTAGGATTCTTAACTTTGAGGAAATAGTTTTCTTGCTCTGGTCATTGTCTAAGTACATCCTAACTGCCTCATTGTTTCTGAATGGATGTGTCATGTCTTTGGCAGCCATTGACGATGAGTGGCAGAAGACACAGTGCATGCCCAGGGAGACGTGTGTGGACGTGGCCAAGGAGCTGGGCACTAATGCCAACAACGGCATATTCTTCAAGCCGCCCTGTGTCTCGGTCTTCAGGTGCAGCGGCTGCTGCAACACCGAGGGGGTGTCATGCAAGAACACAAGCACCACCTTCGTGAATAAGACAGTGAGCCAAACATCTGCGTTTTCTTCTTTCGTTAATCATTATAAATGCAACACAAGGATGTGCTGAGGAAACCCAGAAATGGGCTTTTATCGTCTCTGGGACAATAAAATGATTGTTTCTCCCTAATCCAGTGTGTCGCCTCTCAAGTGGCACTAAGGCGTCATAGCTTTAGTTCTGTAGCAGCAAACGTGCCGTATAAGTGTTAATTCTCTCCTTTTCTCTGCAGCTCCTATCGGTGATACCGTTCAAACATGGGCCGGAACCAGTGCTGATAAAAGTGGCCAATCACACAGAGTGTAAATGTATGGAGCCAGCACTTACCCGACGACATGTTCCCCCTCATGCGAGAAATGGGTGAGTCTCGGACTTGAGAGCACGACTGCTTGACATTAATTTGCGTGCTTCGCTATTCCAGAAGTTTCTTGACCGTTTCTCACAATGTGTACGATTTTAGCAGGTGTAACTATCAGATTTTGTCGATTTTTATTATGTCTTCAATGAAATAATGGATTGGAGGTAAATTCAGTTTAATTCTAATTTAATTTCAGTGGATTTTAAGATTTGCTTGTAAAGGTAATGCAATGTAGTCTTGCGTATGAAAGAATTCCAGGTTTATTTTATCTATTCTATCTAAACAAGATGTTACACCTCACAGGTGTAATCCTGTTCAGCGGATCTCAGATTCTGAGGACTCCAGCAGGCTGTGTGCAAATGGGATGATCTGGGACTGTATGGCAGATCGTTGTGTTCCATACCCTTCCAGTAAACAAGGTAAGCATTGCTCTCAAGTGAACAATAAAATATTTTTTTCTCTTCTGTTTTGGAAAACAGCTATTTAAATTTATTTGGAGAATTTTTCAATGTAATTTCTTACTTTTCTCTCAGAATTTGTACCAAATCCCAGGGCATCCGATTGTGAAATTGATGTTGATCAGTGTGACTGCATCCCCAAAAACGCCACCAAATCCAGAAATCCCTGTCAGCTGAGCTCGGCGGCTTGTACCACAAAAAGAAAACGTTTAGACAAAGCGTCTTGCAGGTAGAACTCTCTCTGTGCTCCCAGCTGTGAACGAGCAGTCCTGAAGCTGTCAAGATCTGAACCTGAGTGTGGCTTTCGTTCCAGCTTCGTTTTGTCTAAGCACACAAACTATTTACCATGAAAGGTTTTTAGCACCAAAATGTATTGATGTCAATTACTTTGCTTGATGGTGTCCTCTGGTCGGTATTTCAAATAATTGTAAAACAATTTACCCATTTATAGTTTACTGAAGCAATATTCATTATTTGTCTGTGTCATGAATACAGAAGCTCCTTTGTGAAGAATTTTAGAACAAGCTGTAATTACCCAATTATCAGTTTTAACAATATTTTTTGTTCTGTTTTTTCATAGTTGCAAGTGACCTTACCCATAACAGAAGTCTAACCTTCTGGATGGATTAAAGGACGGCTTGAAACAAGAGAAAGGCTTTTTATTTATTTTTATATTGTATATTTCATATTCCTATTAACCCTTCTCCCAAAACTGATGACACTAAAATGAATTTGACCATGTTAAACATTTTAACATGTTGACTTGTGGCTTGTGCCAGTATGTAAATTATTAATAGAACTGTCATGTATGCACTGAACAAACATGTATAATATTACTTTAAAAATAGTATTTTTATAATTTCTTACATTTCTGTATTTAATTTATATGAATAAAAGTGAATACATTTAGTTTGTTGTTTTTTTTCTTATGTAGCATTTCAAAAGACTGATAAATTCATTCAGATTATTTGTAGATTTTAGTTGTTTTTCAGCAGGAATAAACTAGTTTATTTTATTTTCTAAAACAAGTTCATACTCATCTGATTCCTCTCTATTGAAAATATTAAACTGTTTACCCCAAAAATTAAAATTCGTGACAATGAAGGAGTAAGTCCATCTGAAAAAATTCATTCCCTGACCGGGAATCGAACCCGGGCCGCGGCGGTGAGAGCGCCGAATCCTAACCACTAGACTACCAGGGATGTTAGCTACAAAATGTTTTAGACTGTTTAGAATATTGATATATGATATACTATTCACTTCCGTGTTACCATGTAACCTCAGGAAGCAGTCAATGCCGACGAAGTTACACGGAAGTAACACCATCTCTTCCAAGACAGCAACAGAGGCGTGTTATTGCTTCAAAGTGGTTTGATAAGGCACGGAGGCATAATACGCTCCCATTAAATATTTTTTCAGTCTAATTCATAAGACAAAACGCCAGGGTAGTTATATTCTCGCCTATTAAACGATACCACTTCAAGTCGAGCTTAAAATGAGTCAGCCTGGAAATAACTATCAAGGTAGTTTGGACTTGAATGAAAAATCTGGCAACTAGTGCCAGGTGAGAAACTATAAATTGAATGTAAGTCTCGTCTCTTATGTATGAAACGAAGTATTCGCGAAATCTCGCTAGATGGCTAATTGTAAGACATTATCATTATTGTAGGAAAACTCTTTAAATAAAACATTGGCTAGATTGTTTCTTGTGCATTTTAAAATATTAATTTGGCATTTTAAATCTTGTTTTTATTTTTTATTTTTTTCGACTTTCGTAGTTGTCTAAATGTTTTGCAGTTCCAGTGAAATGCTTGAACCAGAACCAAAGCC
>JAOYSI010051948.1:3637-24987 GCA_025775065.1 Hiodon alosoides
TATAAACATTTACCTTTTCCCCCGAAGATCCACCAGTAGGAAACTTGTTCCAGGGAAGTGTCGGGCATCGGTCATGTGGAAAAGTGTGTGCGTGTAAAACTCCTATGTGTGTAATGACTGCAGTTAATGCACAGGATAATGTTTATGTTCAGTTTTAATGGTTCTGTTGTGAAAATATACACAGGATATTGCTGGAGCCTGAATGGTGCGTTCCGCTGAAAGAGTTAGCTTTGATGTTCTGTTCCTTCAGTCGCATCGAAACCCACACTCCCCGTCTTAGTCGCACCATTGAAGTGTCCACGTTGTGCAGTTTGTCTACGAGGTCCGATTCTGAAGCTCTTTTATCAGAGCTGTGCTGGCGTCTGGCTGAGGAGACTGAGGGGTGAGCCAGTGCTTTCCCACCTGTACTGGGAGAGACAGCCGGCCAATCAGTGTCCCTCTGCGCTGACCCTTTGCTCTGTATTGGCTCTGCCCGTGCCCTCAGGCCCTATTCCTGTCCCTGCTGTATGCCGGGGTAGCCATGGAGACTGCCTGTTAGGCTCGGTGACAGCCGTGTGACAGAAGCAGGGCCTGCAGATCCACCTGCTCTTGGCTTCTGCACCAGAGTCAAGTGAAAGCTAAAACCTTCCAGTGTAGGATTTCAGAAAGCAGCCACCGTGTCTGAAGGCGAAGGCTTAAAAATATCAATATATTAAAACATCTCCTCATTGCCATCGATATTTCTGTTCACTGGGGCATCTCAAGCCTTGTAGTACTTGGTTCCAAAATGAAAGGCCATGTTTAATGCAGAGTGGAAAAGCCAATAAATGTTTACTGTGATTAAAAATGAAATGTTAGCTATTTGTCTGTTTGGGACGTTGGCTATAAAGGTACTATGGTAAAAAGGGTAAAGGTATGACTATCTGTTCTACCTTAACTAATATCTCGCTTTGTCATGTTTATTCTCCTCACACTATCAATATCAAATGTATAAATCTGAAGTTTATTACTACCTGCCATGAATGCACTGTAATCGTCAGTAAGCACACATTGCTCAGCATATGGAGAACACAGGAAAAAGACTTCCAGGTCTCTGCATTCACCTGTGTGTTCTGCCACCCTTTTCTACTGTCTGTACATGCGGTGTGCCAGTGTGCCGGTGTGCCGTTCCCCGTCTCTCGGCGCTGTACATAATGTGCACTGTTTGACGGATCTCTCCCCCCCCCCCCCCGACTCTCTGTGCCAGGACGTGAGCTATTCGGGGACACTGGGCTACACCAACCCCGAGATGGACGTGGAGGACCCGGCCACTATGCCAGCGAGGGGAAGGCCGGAGTAAGTCGTTAGCAGGGAGCCTGTTTTATGGTTTCCCCGTGGCTTTACTGGCTGCGTTTATAGGGCAGTAAAGTGCTGGAAGGGAAGGAAGGTTCTTATTGCACAGCTCTTGCTGAAGTCCAGGCTCTCACTAACTTTCTGCTCGTCTGTAGACAAACGATTTTCTTTCAGCGGTAACGGGCCGGGCCGGGCCTGCATGTAACATAGGAGAATGCAATCAGGCTGATGCGGCAAAATGGTTTTACTCACACTTTAAGAGCTGCTAATTTTTAATCCTAACCGTTCGGTTATTACCATTGAATTATCTAAAGTGGCTATGCAGTGCAGGGTCAAGTTGGCGGGACGGGGGATTGCTAAACATTGTGGAAAGTGTTTGTTTAATAGGACAGGAACTTGCACTGGTATGTAATACAGAGGGGGCGAAATATAGGCTTGTCATCAAATTTATTTGTTCCTGAAGATATTTTATTAACGTAAAATATTGTCACAGGTTCTTTTTGTATGCAAATGTTTGCTATAAACTGGATTTAGATTTAGGATTCCAAGACCTCTTGGTAGAGATTTATCCAGAATGTTGTTTTTTTTTAGTAGATTTTAAACGTGGTATTCACCCCTCTGGATGGTTTGTAAAGGTTTCATAATGCACTGTAAACATCCATGGATTTTGCATCAACAGTAATTTCATAACAATGATGACAAAGTAGACTGCCTTGATGTTGCCATGGAGACCGCTTTCTTTGCAGAAACAACATGCACTAAATCAAATTCTTTTCCCATGACTTGACTGACACGGAATAAAACTGAAAAAGATATCTGCATAATTGTTGAACTTCAATTAGAGTTCACTTTTTAATCCTAGAGTATTGCAGCATGCACTCGTGAAATAAACAACGTTGTGTGTCTGTGTGAGTCTGTTCTACATTTTCATGCTTAAAGTTGGAGGAATGGCCACTGTTGCTGAATTGTGGCTTGGTTTACAATCATGGGCGGTGGTCCCAGGTATGTGTTATTACCAGAGTGGCTGTGAACACAAACCTTTAAGTCCTACAGAGCCCGGCTCCAGCACTTGTGCCAGTGAGTAGCGTTAAGAACTGGCCCCCACTTGGTTTGACCTCTCAGGCAGCTGCTGTGATAGCTCTCCTTTAGTTTGGTTGTTAAGTAGGTTTACTCTGCGACACTCGGAGACTGTTTTTTAAAAGCCTATTCAGATGTTTTTCTTTCAGTTGGGGAGGGGGGGGGGGGGGTGGGTGTAGCCTGCCTAAACGGTGGCTCTCATATTTGCGGTATTTGCTGTGTAGGCTTTTCAAATCTGTGTGCTGTTTGTAGGCACGTGTTACACCGTGCTAGTTATTTGTGGATTGAGATTTCCAGGGACAATCTGATGCTGCCGGAGTAAAGTCTGGCTCTTTCCAACACACGGCTGCAGTTTGTCGTTTTATATATATATATATGTAACGGCGTGCCTGACGTACTTGGTATGATCAGCGATGTGGACTAGATCTGGGCTATGTGTTACATCTGCAGATGGACTGAATCCAGAGTCTTCCTCCGCAGCTGTTGTTTTGGGCTGTTGTCATAGATGTTGTTTTGTTGTTTGCTTGCCTAATATGATTTTGATATATGATAAGGCACAGCTTAACGCCATCCACTGAAATATCATTACCAGTAGAGGACAGACGCAATGACGGACGAATAGGGCAGCAGTTCCTAAAAGGCAGCCGCACATCCCAGACACTCTGTCTTTATCTCTTATTTTAATGATCTTTTTGTGTTGTGATTGGGCCCCAGGTTCTATGGTAACGGGAGGGTGAGGAGCGTCTCCGCCGGATTGGCAGAGGAGGAGCCCGTGCCCAGCGTGTCCAGCGAGCACAAGCCAAAACCCCGCCCCCACAAACATATACAGGTAAGTGAGGGGAGCCACCCCCAGCCTCACAAACAAAGGGGGCTGTCACAGGCCAAACCCCTCTATGCATTGTAGTACCTTAAATTGCTATACATATATTGCCATCCATAATTGACTAAATGGATTTGTCTGGTGTTTCACAGAAGAAGAAAAAGAAGAAAGTTCACAAAGTCCCGGCAGAAGTTATCAATGACCGATCAATGGAGCACGGTCCCAGCAGACCTGCTCCTCTGGATACTGTAGAGCCGGGTAAGGGAGAGGTCGCAGTCTCCTGAACACACACACACAGAACCGCACACACACACACAGAACCGCACACACACACACAGAACCGCACACACACACGCACGCACACACACAGAACCGCACACACACAGAACCGCACACACACAGAACCGCACACACACAAAACTGCACACACACAGAACCGCACACACACACACAGACACGCAAACACACACAGAGAACCGTACACAGAACCACACACACACAACTGCACACACAGAACCGCGCACACGCAAACACACACAGAGAACCGTGCACACACACACATAGAACACACAAAAAATTTAAAATCCTTTCAGATGACCAAATTGAATCCAGCTCTTTGTGATCCTTAAAAGGTTTGCCGTTCTTTGTTTTCACAAATCACAATTAGTTTTATTGTTGCCTTTCATTAGAGTGACATGTCTGACCCTTATTGGGCAAACCACGCTGTGCTGGGCACGGTGGGAATGCAGGACGTCTGTGAGGTCATGCAAGGCAGGAAACTGCTCAACATGCAGCCATAAAGCAGAGCACAGAACAGAGCTGAAAGTCACTGAGCAAACCTCATAGCCCCCCGAAACCCTCTCCCCATCACCTGTAGCCATATTCTATCCCTACTTTCCTTATAGACGCTCCTTTGACCCTTTCATAAAAGCTACTATACTTAGATGAGTTTTTTCCTCTGTTTGATGGTGTGAATTTTGAGATTTTACATATCAGGAATTTTGTATGCAAGCATGTGTTTTTAATGCATTCTACACAGTTTGTCTGTTTCATAATGACGTGTAGTGCAACAAAAGACTGACAGTATTCAAAGTTCAAGCACAGTAATTGGTTCAGCTTGGAAAACCCACTTGAAATATTTTTAGCGTTGCCAACAAAAACTGTATAGCCACTTAAGTTTCAGTTCATAAATGGAGAAATTTGTGTTCTCTCCTGGTCTGTGACTGGAGAGAAAAGCCAACCACTATCACTAAAATCATCCTAGCTTATTGAGACAATAGTATCCTTTGTTTCACAGGCATCAAAAAGGATTAGGTATGTCATGCTCATTTAAAGGACTTTAAATGTAAAGAACCTAACCTAATAATTATACAGGAAAACCATGAGCCTTGGAGCTCATTTCCGCTGTGTTTGAATGCTCCTTCCCTGTGTGCTCATGCTTTCCTCTCCTGTAGACCCCTGTGCGGCTTCCCTGGGCCAGGGACTCCGTTTCCCAGCATTCCCTCTGCGAGGCTCCCTACCCCCACTGGCCCCTGTGCAGGCGGCTGGGCCCCCTGCTGAGTATCACTCTGACTCTGCAGAATCCCTGGAGGAGATCCCCGTGGCCTTGGCGCGACTAGGCAGCGCCGCCGTGGCCGGGCACAGGCACTCGAGGGCAGCTGCCTCCGTCCCTGCCGCACCTGCCTCCGCCTCTCGCCACCCCCTGCATCCCGCTGCTGCCCTGCCCCTGCCCTCCCCCCAGCCCAGGACCAAGAGGAAGGCCTCCTCTCGGAGGTCGGGCGAGCAGAAGTTTGAGATGGTGCCCCAGGCGCCCACTGTGTTCGTCAGCAAGAGCAGCGGCGAGCCGGTGCACCTCAGAGACAGGCCACGGGCAGAGGCGACCACACCAGCATCAGGCGATCGCACACGGAGCAATAGGACAGGCCCAGAGGAGCCCAGCTCCAGACTGCCGTGTCACTCTGAGAACAGTCAAACCTTGCCACGCTGAGGATGTGCTCTGGGACAGAGGAAAGGACACACCTACACAAAGAACCCAGTCCTGACACAGCCTATGCAAACACTACAGAACTGTAGGAATTGCCTGAAATGCATCATGGAGGTTTTCTGAAGCTCTGCTTTCTTCATCATACCAACCTTTGTTTTAAGATTTCTAACCACTCATACAATAAGTCACTAATAGATTTTTAAGTATTTTCTTTTTCTTATAACCATCACTTGAACATCACTGTAGCCTTGCACCAAAATATATTTTCCTAGTAAATGTTATTTAATTGTTTTTTTATTTATATTTGATTATATATTTTAAATGCCAAAGTTAATTGTCCAGTACCATGTACAGTGTTTTGTAGAAAGCGTTGTTGATTTGTATGATTTTTTCCACATCTTTACTGTGAGAAATGTTACCCTGGAAACCTTAAATTTCTACACACATTTTTCATGGAGAGAACACTGTTCTGTCTGTACGTTTTTAATTGTCCGTGTTCCGTAGATCTACATCCAGGATCAGCTGATGGAATGCACTTGTACCTGGGTCTCAAACAGTGTGAGTTCACTACGTTTAGGCAATTGAATTGCTATTTAGTTTTGACACTTTATTCGTTTTTCTACAGGTGACAGCTGAATAAAACGAACCCCTTAGTCTTGTGTTTTTCTGTTTTTTTTCTTTTCATGGGATCACTCGCAGTGAAATGGATATTGCTCGTATTTAAACATTATATGGTGCCTATGTTTAATCAGCCTGTAAGAAAACGGTCAAATTTTGAGCTTTGCCAAAAAAAAGGGAAGGTGTTTAAACACAAAGAGCAGTTCTGCTCATGTGTTGCACTGAGTATGTGGTAAAATATGAACAAATGACATCGGAGGAGATCTATAGCAAGGCTGCGGGATACAGAAAATACTGAACCAGTGCGCTCTCTCAATGCTTTCTGGCTATGCTGGCTATGCTGCCATCTCTCTTTACTGTGGCTTTATTTGTTTTCTCTTCCATCGTTAAACCTGAAATGAAAAGCTCACAAATCAGCCCGCGACTCAGCCCGTAATCCACTGGCGGCCCTTGGCTCGGTCACACTTTTGTTGGCTGTGTTCCTCGAGAACCGCCCTATTCTTTCCTCTCCCCTGAAGGACCACTGTGCACCTTCAGTTAATGTGTTAGGTGAACTTCAGCAACGGTCTTCGTTACAGTCAAACTACGACAATACCAGGCGCTTGTTACGTTGGCATATGTATTCATGGTCTGTGGGTAGCTAACGGTCACTGTACGGTCACCCCCACGTAAACACTGGTTTAAGACAAAGCCTTTTTAAGGTTAAATGGAAATCCAAAGCTGGAATTCTGATGAGTTTTCTGAGAGGGCAAATGTGGGTTATATTTAAAACTTGTAAACCACTTAATCGGTTTAGTGGCACTGGCACTCAGCAGAGCTCCTGAAACCCGATAGGGTTATATATTTCATCAATAGCTAGCGGTCATTAATACAGTTGTGAACCAACTTCGCATCTCTGTGAATTCTGTGTCTTGAAACCAAGGTCAAAATGTCTTTCATTTTCAGGCTGCAGCATTGAGACGACACAAGACTTTCCTGTCTGGTTGAGTTTAGGCAAAGCCCTTTAATATTCCTTTTTTTTCAGTGTGTTTCTTCGATGGAAGCGAATGACTAAATCTTTGTAGAATATATATATATATATATATATATATATGAAAAATTGGTCTGAAAAAATCATCCACAATTTTGGATACTTCAAATGTCTTTCTGTCAATTCCAAGTTAAACAGTAGATCTAGATCTTCTATTCAAACTTTTTGAAAGCAGTCTAGAGCCGTGGACCCTCTCTTCCATTTAAATGTTTCTTCCTGTCGGGAAAGGGCGTCCCAGCACTGCGTCGTTTCTGTTTATATTGTCTATTGTGTGGTTGGGTTAGTTTTGTCTGGCACTGTACCTCTCAATTCAGCTCCCAACTACGGAGTCACCCAGGGCCACGGGGAAAAGACGCCGAACTCCATGGCAACGGAACACTACGACGACACAACAGTGTCCATACAGATATTTGAAAATGAAGCATGAGGACGTCCAAAGCACTGTGGGAAATGATGGGAATCCAGTGAAGATGCACTGTGGGAAATGATGGGAATCCAGTGAAGATGCACTGTGAGGTAGCTGTAATCGCTTGCTTCTTCTGCCATGCAGCTGTCAGTGAGCGGATTCATCAAAACAAACGGGGTAAACATGTTGTCATTCTGTTACTCAGCCCAACGTTGTGGAATGCAATAGCAGGAACTAACCGTGCTACGTGTGTTTGTGTGTATATATATATATGTGTGTGTGTGTGTGTGTGTGTGTGTGTGTATATATGTATATATATATATGTGTGTGTGTGTGTGTGTGTATATATGTATATGTATATGTGTGTGTGTGTGTATTCACAATTTTTTCACCTGTATGTATAGTTTTTTAATTCAGTGTTATGTTTTTACAGACTTTAATTACCTCAAGGTTTTGTCATCACTTTTCCTGACTGAATTTTTCCTTTCCTTCAAATTGACATACTGTACATATTTTGGCCCCAAAATTCATTCCCATGATAAACGTGATTCATACTGTAATAAAAAGCAAGTAAAGAAATGCAAATGAGTGACTCGTGTTTGTTCTCTCAGGTTAAATCAAGATGAAAGTAACCCTTGCGTGACAGAACTCCCTCCATTCAGGATATGCCTACTCTTCTTCACACTCGAAACAAACTGGTCACCACAAAACATGTTCCGACCGTGGTTAGGATACGGATTGTTAGTTTTACATGGAATATCTTTGTGCTCTGACCACAGAAATGATTTTATGTCAGATTTATGCATCTGACATCAAAGGTTATGAGAGACTGAAAGCCAGTGATGGCGGCTGCTATTTTAAAAAAAATGCAAACCCATAATGGCAAACCACCTAATCAAAATCACTCCTACGGTCAATCCTGTTAGGGGGATGCTCCTTATCAGCAGGGACTGGGAAAATGTACGTCTAAGCTAATCCTAAAGGAAAACTGGCTTCAGTGTGCTAAAATCCTGTTTTGTCAATCTGTGACAAAAAAATGCAACTTCTGGCACGAGAATGGCCAACAGCACTAACAAACTATGTAACTTTGTGGCCCGGTCAACGTTAATCCTACTCAGAATCCATGGCCGGAGGTGAAAACTGCTGTCCTTAAGTGATCCCCTACCAACCTGCGAGAACTTGAGGATATTTGCCCGACACAATGGGCAACAATAGTTCCAAACTGGTGTGCCAAGTGCTTTTACCTTAGTATTAATATCTGTACTATCAACATAATTACATTTTTTAATATGATGTTTTCTTTCACCTGTAACAATGTGCATTTTTAGCATTCACTACTCGTTCCTTCTGTGAACGTGCGGTTTGATTATAGGTTCTGGCAGCACCACGGATCAGAAGACCTGCCACAGCCCACAGTGTTTCACATATCCAGACGGACGGGGAATTCATCACTCGTTGGAGACATGAAGACATGACAAATAAACGGAAGCATGTGCAGAATGCATATAACCCTCAGCAGGGCTTTAGAACCTTTTAAGTCCATCAGAGGCTGACATCATCTGGGTTCTGCACAGGTTTAACTTTCATTAAAGCCGTATAACATTTTTAACATACAAGGGGCGTTCTTCCATGATTCAAAGGAATGCACCCTGGTCACATTGTCAATGCATTTAATATTTGCTATCGCGTTTCCCTAGAAACATAGTTTTTCTTTCTTTAGAAGCTGGTCAGAAGTTGCCGTGTCCGTGGCAACAGTTTAAAAACAAAGTTTGCAATCATGAATCATGATCTTTTCATCCCGTTTGCACCTCAAAGAAAACAGCCTAGGTTTGTGACCCCTGTTGGCCCTTACAAAGGGGTTCATATGTGCTGCCTGTTATTCGCCCTCTCCAGGAACACTGGTGGTCCATGACCCTTGCTGCCTGCTATTCATTCTTCTCTGGATGAGAAACAGAATCGTTCCAGACTTCGCAACTTTTTTCCATCCGAAGCAGGTTACAAGCAAATAATGGCCAATGATGGATGTTTTCTGGACAGCAACGCAACGGGTGAAATGCAGGCATGGATCACTGTAAGCTGATGAAAAGAGCCTGCGCTTCTGCCTATAAAATTGGACCACAGGCCAAATTATTTTTAAAGCATGCTACCACAGAACCAGCGATGGTTGAAGCGTTGGTTGACGTTTTTTTATTTTCAAGGTTTGTGGAAGCAAATGTGCTCACTGGTGAAATGACCTAAATCAGCTCACTCTTTAGTTACGCAAGATGGCAGGACTTGCTGTGAGGAGTCTCCATGGTAGCATGTGCAGTGCAAAAGTTCCAGAACTGCACCCTGTCCCTGGAGCATCGTGGGAGCTTTAACACACAGAAGTACAATTTGTCTCCTTGAATACCATCGCCTTAGATTCATCTGGCATTTTTGCATCTGAGAAACCGACAGGAGCCACTAGTTCGTGACAAGCAGAGAGAAGCTCTGCCGATTCCTACCCATCGTTGCCCTGGGGCGACACTTTGCTAACTGTTGTGCTCTCTCAGGAAGGCCCTTATATACTTTTATTGTAGGTATCATTTTAGGCATTGTTTCCCACGAAAAATAACCGGTTTTATGGCATTCTGTTGCTTTGTTGCTTGATACACCAAATGTTTATCCATGTCCTCCATTGCCCATTTGTACGCTTTTCCTCATATCCGCGTTTCACATCCTATTGCAAAATTTCCATAATTCTTCAGAGCTCGATCCTGCAAAGCGGGTGAATGATCTTTTCTCTGTATAGAGCAATCCAGAAGGTTCAAAACATATTTGGGGCACAGATAAGAAGCCAGATAATGTGGAATTTTCTTTGTCTGTCCCTCAAGTGAAATTAATTGTGGTTCTCGTTAGCTTTTTTGAAATGTATTTGTTTAATCTTTCTTATGGTGTCATACCAAATAACTCTTGCTATATTGGCAAGCTTGTTCAACCTGCACTGAGACATTTGATATTTGATACAGTTGACAGCCACAGTTGAACGGCTCATGCTTTTTTACGTCATATGTTTCGCCCCTCACTTTGGGTTTATTTATTCACCACCACCTCAGATGTAGACCGAGTTAAAAAAGAACATCTGTGATTTATTATTTTATCAAACTTCAGTCGTAAGTCAAACTTTTGTATGGCAAGTTTCACGCCAGGCCAGGATGGCCAGGATGTCCATCTGAGAGGACAGAAGATCCAGACCTGAGCCATGTGGCATGACGTTGTACTCTACGGGACACTTTTGTCTTCCGGTGGACCAAGTTCTCAGAAATAAACAGGTGAAAAGGGTGGTCCCAAGTGGCTCGGCGGGTATAGGCGCCTGTCATTAATGTCATTAGCCAACAGTGACCGGGATAGCACAGCGGCAGCACGCAACTGGTAAAGAGCCGCACGGCTTGGGTGCGTCAGGTTGGCAAGGGTTCTCTTGACTTGTCGCTAACTGGCGTCCCCTTCTGGCTTCCTGGGAGTGTGCAGGCTGACAGTGCTGAGAGCTACCAGTCAGCGCTGAACCTCTTCTGCAAGCTACGAAGTCTGAAGAGTGGAAAGATTTCTCATTCAATTCTTGCCCTCAAAGTTGGGGGTTACAGAACATGATGGGCAGGGTAATAAACAGAGGTGCTGGTCTGTATTTTCGAACTGCCTTGATAGTGTGGGCACCCAAGAGCTTGTGGGTCTTTATAGACATCTCAGTTCACCTCTGTGGCTAATGCTTCTCATTTCTCAAATAGAGTCAGCATGGTTCAACAAGTGATAACAAATGTACCCTTATATCAGGCCATAGGGCACTTTAGGTTACAAATGCAATCATCTAACTTTGTTCTGTCTGGCTCTTGGCAGGTTAGCAGCTCAGACTTGAGTTGAGCAATCAACTTGGACTCCTCTTGCTGTGTTTTAGGTGGCTCCTGTACAGTGAAGGAGGGGCTGTGTTTCCCCAGGCTGAGCTATATGGTGTAACCTAAAGTTATAAAGTATAGATACATTTGCGAAATTAGGAGAACTGAATCTTAGGCGTGCATGCAATCACCTTCATACTTACAACTCTTATGTGCAAGCCCAGACAATGACCCTCGATCCCACTTTTAATGTTTATATGTTTTATTCCTCAAATAAACAGCGTTGGTTTACAGGAGCAACTGCTGTGTTTCTTGTAGTACCGACAAGTTTTATTGCAAACAGTACTGGTATTTATCATTAGAGAATAACAATTAAGACACAGCAACACTCGCTCCCAACTGTAAAAACAAATTGGCCTCTAGTTTCCATGTAATGGAGGTGAGAAAACCCCATTCATTTTATTTCCCTCTAACGCCAAATACAAATAATGGAGCTTCTGAATGGGAAGTTTGAAGGCGTTATAAATCCAGGCTTTTGTTTACAACATCGCAAAACAGTGGTGGGAAGGCGTCCCATGCATTTTAAAATGAGTTTCAGGCAAGATTACTTATTTATATATCTTGATTACATCAGACAAGTTAGGTCACTGTTGGCAAGAGGCTTTTACTTTGACCAGTGCCCATGCTTTAAAACACTGTTTCAGGACAGGTCCCGCTTGAAGATGAATAGGAAAAAATGGTGGTGGGGCCCAGAGAAGGGCTTGGAAAAGTGGTGCCTAGTGACAGGCACCGGGGAGCGGACAACCTGATGGCCCGAGCCAGGCTGAGATGGTCCAACAGACAGAGCAGGGCATGACGACCCAACAGAGAGAGCTGGACTGAAACGCGGGTGGTCGCTCTGAGAACTGCCCCAGGCTCTGCAGAAGTAGGATTGAATGTGCTTGTCCCCCTGACCACACACTCACAGACCACAAATACCGGCAGTGTGCCGTTTGCCCATTCAGTACTCTCCTGCAGAAGTAGGATTGAATGTGCTTGTCCCCCTGACCACACACTCACAGACCACAAATACCGGCAGTGTGCCGTTTGCCCATTCAGTACTCTCCTGCAGAAGTAGGATTGAATGTGCTTGTCCCCCTGACCACACACTCACAGACCACAAATACTGGCACTGTGCCATTCGCCCATTCAGTACTCTCCTGCAGAAGTAGGATTGAATGTGCTTGTCCCCCTGACCACACACTCAAAGACCACAAATACTGGCACTGTGCCATTCGCTCATTCAGTACTCTCCTGCAGAAGTAGGATTGAATGTGCTTGTCCCCCTGACCACACACTCACAGACCACAAATACCGGCACTGTGCCATTCGCCCATTCAGTACTCTCCTGCAGAAGTAGTGTCTTGCACCACTGTTTCCCTGCAGAGGCTGCTGCTGCCTGTCTGATAAATGACCTCGGTCACTTGGTTGCAGAGAACAAATCTCTTTCTCTCTCTCTCTCACTCTATCTCTCTCTCTCGCTCTGTCTCCCTCTCCCTCTCTCTTTTTTATTGCCCTCCCTTGATGTTCAACAAGATGTCTCCATGGCTACGGGAGTAAACAGGGGATAACAAGCCTTCAGCCTTTAAAGAGCATTTGAGTGGCGGAGGACGCCGGCGAGGCAGGCAGGCAGGCAGACAGACAGAGTCAGCGGAGGGACCTTGCAGAGGTAAGAGAGGTGCTTTTTTGTACTCCAAGCCCCATACAGTTCTCTCCTGGCTTTTGTGTTTTTTTCCCACCCCCACAGCCCCCCAGTGCAAAGGGACCCGCTTGCTCCTGCGACAGGCACGCGGTACTGCCCATGTTAGTGCTGTCATCCTCTGCTTTTCAATTCTGAAAACCGAGGTAGCCTCACATCACAGTGCTGTGATCATTTGGGAATTAATTCATTGGTATTGTGTTTTAGACTGGCATCCCAATCGGAATCCCTGTCAGAATGTTGTTAAATAGTTAAGGGACAGAAATCTATGGAGCTGAATTTAATTTGTTAATCTGCAACATTTTAAAGGGATCTTTCTTAAAGTGTTTAATGGATATAGCTTTCCCCAGGATGCTGCGTCTGGATTAAGTTGCTTCCAGTAATTTATATCTATTTATAATGAATTGCATGAGGAAATTTATATATTTAAGAATTCACTGCATAAAATTTCGAAATTGCAGATGTGTCCATAATGCTGATATTTAAATGTTGCAACTTTTGCTAAATTGTTACCAAAAATGCATTTACAAATTTAGATGTTAATAAATATATTGATAAGTGAATGTTTGTGGTTTTGAGGTTGCAACCTCAAAAGTTTTTAAAAATAAATTATATAAACAATGAGCGGGATTTTTGGAAACTTTTTTTTTTGGTAATTTGCCTAATCAGCTTGAATGCTTTATTAATGTAATTGTTATTAGCTGTCGTTAAAAGAGTTATTTTTTTTTATTCCTGAATTTGATTTATCAAAATTTGCTTCCCTATCCCTTAAAATATACACAATCGTATAACAAATATTGGTCTGATTTTTGAGAACATTGCATTGAGCGACAGCAATCATGATTCATTTAAGTGCATATTAATTCTGAAGTTTTCTGAAGCGCTGATTATGATCACTGGTTTCTAAAATATCTGCAGGCATCTATTATTTCCTTTTGGTGTTCCATTTCATTCTGCAGAATGGTAAATTGACTGAGGAGAATATAGACAATATAGACATTTTATTAAAAGTTTTTTACGTTGTTACATGGCTGTTTGTTTTACTTTATTTTTCAGTTAAAACAATTGATTGCAACTATGGTTTACCTGCCAATAAAGAGCAGCAGTATCTATAAACTATAATAAGTTTATAATCAGTATAATCTGATGAGGTAATTTTGCTGTAATAATCAGGCACAAACACTACTCTGTGAATATCCCACAGTACATGCAAAATCTACTTTTGCGTTTAATGACCAAGTTTTTGCATATATATTTCATAGAACTCTCAAAGACAACAAAGCTCTCGGTTAAGTTTTCTCCAGGACACTAGATATTCACTGTGGGGCAGAGTTACCTCTGGATATTTATGCGTACTGACACCTACTGTTCTATAAATTCCGGACTGTAGAGTGTCGAAGTCAAACCCACCGGGATTCTGCACAGGCACGCAAGGCTGTGACTTTGATTCATGACTGGTGCTTGGCATTACCCTCTCACCTCAGCAGCGATTTGACCCCCCTAAAAACACTTTCTGCACCCAGACACTTTGCTCCTGAGCTGCACACAAGCCACACTGAACACAAGTGCGAGTTTTTTAATAGGCGGGATTCAGTTATGACCGTTTCATTGTTTACGTGTCCAGCGAGCACAATCGGGGGGGATCTGCACTCATCCTGCACTTGAGTGTGCATGACCCTTTTCGAGTTAAAAGGCCTCTTTGTGGAATTCCTGCATTGTTCATTCAGACACTTTGTTTTCATACTTCACGTTCCCCATTGTTACCCTTTTAGACGACAATCGCCGTAAACACATGAGCTCAAAACAGTTGTGCTGGCACTGACGCAGGGGAGGATCCTTTGGGGGATAAACAGCCTCACTTTAGCAGTTAGCACTGCTTGTCCTTCCCCTCATAATGTCGTTATTCTTCTTCTGCTTGGGAGGAAGAGCTGCCTTGCCCTGATCTCCTACCCACATAGTAAGCCTCACATAGCCCTGCTCTATCAACCATAGAGAACGTTACACAGTCCTGAAAACACGGCTACACAGAGAACGTTACACAGCCCTGAAAACACGGCTACATAGAGAACGTTACACAGCCCTGAAAACACGACTACACAGAGAACGTTACACAGCCCTGAAAACAAGGCTACACGGAGAACATTTTACAGCCCTGAAAACACGGCTACACAGAAAACTTTACACAGCTCTGAGCTCAGCGCTACACAGAGAATGTTGCACAGTTCTGATCACAGCGCTACACAGAGAACGTTACACAGCTCTGAAAACACGGCTACAAGGAGAACGTTACACAGCCCTGAAAACACGGCTACACGGAGAACGTTACATAGCCCTGAAAACACGGCTACACGGAGAAAGTTACACAGCCCTGAAAACACGGCTACACGGAGAACGTTACAAAGCCCTGAAAACACAGCTACACGGAGAACATTACACATTCCTGAAAACAGGGCTACACAGAAAACTTTACACAGCTCTGAGCTCAGTGCTACACAGAGAATGTTGCACAGTTCTGATCACAGCGCTACACAGAGAACGTTACACAGCTCTGAAAACACGGCTACACGGAGAACGTTACAAAGCTCTGAAAACAGGGCTACACAGAGAACGTTACACAGCTCTGAGCTCAGTGCTACACAGAAAATATTACACAAAGAACCTTACTCAGCGCTACACAGAGAACCTTACACTGCCCCAAACACACAGCTGTAAAACAGCAGAGGATAGTACAGATAGTTTGAGAAATAAACCAAAAACCAAAGGAACACATACTGATCCCTCATCACCATTACTCCAGAATTTGCAGGGAAAGTTGAAAAAAAAAGGCCCCCATGCAAGAGGGATTGGATCATAAGCATGGGGAGCAGAGAAGATGAGGTCACGTCTCACAGTCACATGGCACGCCATGCCACAGTTATAGAACTGAACGCCGTGCGATTTTCACATCAGTCTGTTTGACTCTGCCCTCTTATTAAACCAAAACCCATCCCTCTGCAGCGTAAACATTGTGATGATGAAAAGGCAAATAAAAGCATTGACTCCTGGCTTGCCTTTTCACCAGAGACCATTTAAAGGATGACAAACAGAGGCAGCGTCTCATTGTTCTTTGTTGCTCTTGGCAGCGATTTAAATTGGGATTTAATTTAATTGATGTGAAAAGAACACTGTTAGCCCATAAAGACTTATTTACTAGAGTATAAAATGCTTTTGCACAACCTCTCCCGCAAGGGAATACTTGCATAAGAAGACATAAATATTTAATTTCTGGAAATTAATATACAAACTCCACTGCTGGTTGTAGGTTTCCTATCAAGTGTTGCCAGAAATTCTGTCACTATCTAAAGTGTGTAATGTAAGCCTAAAAATCAGGGTTTAATATGATTTGTGTAAATTTATGTATATTTGTAAAAGTATTTGTACAGCCTAAAATGTTACATTGAGACAGTATTGTGACATTTTTTTTTATTATTCATCAGTTAAAATGTTATGCTTAAAAACTGATTACGAGCACAAGAAATATCATGACAGTAAAGTTTACTGTTCACACAAATAAACCAGGGCAGTATTTTGAAACCCCTGAATTCAAGCCAACAAAGCATTCCTCTTCCACTAGTGATTTCTGCACTGTACAATCCTTGTTTACTTAGGATTTTTGGTTCTCAGTTTATCTGACGTGACTTATCTCAGAATCATACAGGATGGCGGAAAGTCCAGATATGGCCCAGCTCCTGGCCTCCTTCAAGAAGTTTGCCATACACGGGGACACCAAAGCCACCGGAAAGGAGATGAACGGGAAGAACTGGGCCAAGCTGTGCAAGGACTGTAAGGTCATCGATGGGAAGAACGTCACCGGCACCGATGT
Organism: Hiodon alosoides; assembly: GCA_025775065.1. Classification (NCBI taxonomy): domain Eukaryota; kingdom Metazoa; phylum Chordata; class Actinopteri; order Hiodontiformes; family Hiodontidae; genus Hiodon; species Hiodon alosoides. Next base: position 20,332 of record JAOYSI010051948.1, read on the forward strand.
AGACATCGTTTTCACAAAAGTCAGGTAAGCGGACACCTTGTCAGCTCCAGAAGCCGAGAAAAGATCTGGCTTTACAAACGCCGCGATGCTATTGCTAAAGAACTGATTTATTGCGGCAAATCCCCGTTGCTGTGTACATTTAAGGTTTGATTTTCTATTTTGCTATGGATAGAGCGAAGACATCTCGTGTAATGACCTTCGAAGAGTTCCAGAAGGCTCTGGAGGAGTTGGCACCAAAGAGGTTCAAAGGCCAAAGCAAAGAGGAGTCACTGCAGTCCATATACAAGCTGATTGAGGGTAAAGAGCCAAACAACGTTGGTGTCACGGTAAGACATGTGTATTGTGATCTGGTGTAGAAAATGCGAGAAACTTGATGAAGTTAGATACAGTTGAATGGTGTGGATACTGATGAGGTAATCCACCCGGTAACATTCCGAGGAATATCGCGTCCCTAACTCAGTCCCTCAATGGGTGGTTCACTCCTCCCATTTCTAACTTTCCCTTTTTTTTGATTCGATCCCACCATGCAGCTTTCCAAGCAGATGCAGAAGTTCAGAATGCCCCCGCAAAGGGGATTTCACTCCTCTCCCGATTTTATAATGTTTATGGTCAAATTCCCGTCTCTGAGTTGGTGTGAACATGTCACACTTGTAGTCTGTGTGGGCGTTTCTGTTGTGCAATGCAGAACGGGGTTTTGCTGAACCCCTGAGCAACTGGTAGGTCTCTTCCGTGCCTGGTCACGTCCCATGGATGATATCTTGCCAAGAAGTTTTGGACTTCCAGTTCCCTATGTTGAAAGTGGCTGGTGGTTTACTAGGGCAATGATTCAACATTGTAATGGCCAGCCACTGTGAAGTCAACCTGTCAGCCTTTGGTGGTCTGTGCATTCCCCCACTCATAAACAGAGTTACTGTTTACTATGACTCCCACATAAAGCAACCCTGTCCAGAATAATGACTACATTCACATATTCACAGTGTGTGTATCATGTTTATTGGAACAGTGCATTGAAATATATTTTACACAAAATGCACACTTGCACAGTTGAAGTATTGTATTGATGCTATTAGATGTAGAAATGCAAGCTATGCCTGCCCTCTGGACAAAGCTAGTCAAAGGGAGGTAAGGTTGGCCCTGAGTGATTAATTTAGGTCATGGGGTTTCAAAAACAGGCCAAGCCGGGATGACAATGCCATGACGTTTAATGAGGGCGTACGTTATACGGCTACATGATTAATACATGAATTCAGGTACACCGAGCCCTGAGCCAGTAGACACAAGGCATGGTACACCCAGAATTGGCATGCCGGTTTATCGCAAGGCAGTGGCTACGTGATGTGTCGTTTTAAACGTCTCCCCCACCTCCCCCCACTCAGAAAATTGCCAAGACTGCTGCTGTGGACAGACTGACGGACACGTCCAAGTACACCGGCTCCCACAAGGAGCGCTTCGACGAGAGCGGGAAGGGGAAGGGCAAGGGCGGTCGAGAGGACCTGGTGGAGAACACGGGCTACGTGGCCGCCTACAAGAACGCGGGGACGTACGAGGAGAAAACCAAGGCCAAGTAGACTCCCCGTCCTCCACGCCCTCGCTCTCAAGGACAGGCTCATTCTGCGTCACTTAGGTCGGGACCAAATCTGAGACCTGGCCCCAAACCTCAGGCCCGTCTGTTCGCGATAGAACTGTGACAGAACTGATGCCCTTCTGCCAATAGGACATGCAGGAAGTATTGTTTTTCAATATCCAGACGTCCGGCCGCCGTGTTTCCATTGATTTATTAGGACAATTTATTTAGCCCTGAATGTTCACAGAGCGCTAGCCAACCCCCAAAGGGGAAGTTAGGGTAATCTGTTTATGAAAGAGCCAATGGTTGATCTTTGCTTATCTTGTTCTAAACGTAACAGAGTTTACCATTAACAAGCATTATTCGTTCTCACTCTGTCTAATTGGGAATAATTGTCTTACCAACCATGTATTACTTAATCTTAAGTATTATATTTAACAGTCTTTTGGGTAAGCTTTTTATTGGATAATCTTCTGGTTGAATCCTGGCCATGTTCAATCCATGTTATATTATTTGATAGTTGAAAACAGGCGCAACTTTTACAAAAAAATTAACTGACAATGTTTCAGACTGCACTTACATCTTCCTCAGAACTTTAAAAAGAAAAATGTTCCATCGCTAAACATTCATTGTAACCTTGGAAAATGACTTTTGTATTCTTAGAATGTTCTTTGTCGCTGAATAACGCCCTCACTGCTTTGTGGGTATGTTCTAATTGCTTTAAATATTTTAAATACTGTATTTAAATATTGCTTCTTTTTCAAAATTCTGTTATCTCTGTGTATCTTTTTGTTGGTATTGTGGTGGTAGAGTTAGCTGCATTGAAACTGGACATAATAAATAAAAATAATAAAAACTGTGTTACACCTGTTTTCAGGTTGTGGATTTTCAACAAATGCTTTTCAGAACAACCGTACTATTAGAATCACTGCACACGCATTTTTATTTTAAAAATATATCTACGCTCTGGAGCAAGACATTAGACATGCTTATGCAATAAGACCGACGGTAACGAGCCAACTCTGGCAACCCCTAATCACCCCGGTGACCCAACGACTCATTAACCACATATGTGTGAGTCTGTCCTCTAGGTATTTTTTCCTTTCGGTTTCAAAGTGTGTTTTCCACATCCCATGCAGGTAATGTTGCCTGGTCGAATATCAGCCCCTGCCCTTTGGGTCATTTGACATTTAAAAGGAAATAAAAGGGTTTTCTGAGCTGCAGTTTCTGGGAGGAGCAAGCCTCTGACCGCTGTCTGTCTCCACCCCAGCCCCTGCCATTCCTGAGGTAGAGCTCTGAGCGCAACATCGCGCCGCCAGTGGAGTCTCAGAGATTTCCGGGGATAGCGCCGCACGTTTACGCAGATCGTCCTCCCCTCTTCCTCAAACACCGGGGGTTTTCCGCACACTTCTGCGACAGCTTGACTCTATTATCTTTATTTTTTATTTATTTATTTATTTTTTTTGTATGCCCCTGGCTGCCCTTAAGCGCACAGACGGAGGTAGTTTACGTTTTAGCTCCACTTAATGAGGCGGTTTATTAGTCCTGGGCGGGCCGTGGCAGAAAAGCTGAAGTGCCTCCTGAAGGTCTCTTTACACAGTGCACACGCAGAGGGAAGGGCAGCCGACATCCCTCCACAAACACTCGTCTCTGGCGAGAAACGGGAAGCCGGCGTGGGTCCGTTGTTGCCAAGGCAGCCAACGTGTACACAAAAAACACTCCCAGCACCTGGCTCTGCCGGCCCTCTCCCTTCTGTGTTTGTAACCAAACACATGAGTTCATAGCAACGCTTGTTTGGGACATCTCCTTGGAAGCTCTAATCAAAAACATCTCTATCAGCGCGAGGCGGTCCATTGCAACCAAACTTCCCTGCCTGACGTGAACGGGTGTTGAGTGATATCACAGGCCAGTCAAGTGTGCTCTTTTCAACTCTTGCTCAGGAATTCGCTGGGGCTGGCAGTTGACATAAATTGGCTAATTGATTGCCCATTAGCCTCGCAGAGCTCAACATACTTCACTAGCTCTGTAGACATAACCAGCTCCAGGCGTCAACTGGTAATGTGCAACCAAACTGGGGCAGAAAAGGCGTGGCAGAGGAGCACTCACATTGGACAAGCAGCTCACACTCTGAGATCAGCAAGTTTGGCAAGGGAGCGTGGGAGGTGGCAGGGTGTGTGCATGTGTTAGGTACATTGCTGACTGTGTGATGTAATTGCCAAACTCATTTTTGGCACGGCAGCCAGTGCAGAAATTAAACAACGCATTCATTTACATTGTAAGGGTCATAGGTGGTGGAAAGCTGGTTTGTCAAGCCCCACAGCTCAGGACACTCAGTCAGTTTTTCTAGAGTAGAAATAGTATATAAAATATATTAAATATTAAATACAGTAGCTAACTAAACAGCTTAAACACAACACGGGTGCAGAACATACCTTAGGATGCTTTGTCATTGCAGCATTACTTACCTGAAACAGAAGCAGTCACAGTGGATGAACTAATCTCATGAATAATGTTTAATTTAAGGTTGTACTGACAGGGGCTGGTGCCCAGTGGACTACTGCCGAACAACAAAGGAAAAAAGGAAAAAAGTCGAGCTGTATTTTAGTGTCTCGTCTATTTATTTGTTTGTGCAGAGTAACTATGCCGTTACTATGATGCCACACCCCACACAAGGACAGATTTGATTCGTGCACACAGGCATCTAGTTGTAGGAACCCAAATTAGGTGTGCATGTAAATTATTCTTACTTGTGGACTGTGACTGCAGACACAAGCACTCACCTGCACAAGCAAAAATGTTTCAATGAATGCACAATGGAAAAATTACACACATTAGGATATGCAATCTGTGCACAACAGCATAGCGGAGCCGTCTCGTCTTGCACAACTCAAATTACACACACAAATTATTTTGGGGTGTTACAGACCATTGCATTTGCCAAATAAAACGCTGTCCAGCTTATTCCACCAATGAAATCGTTTGTATATCATGGCAAATCTATAGCCTAGATTAATGTAATCAATCGAATATGGCCATTTCTTAGAAAGGCCACATATCCAACATTTCCAACTAAATTGTGATTGCATTTTGTT